>OVBA01005898.1:197-18473 GCA_900406435.1 Lepidium aucheri
ATAACATAAGGGTATTTTGGTCATTTTTCCATAATGAGGGATATTTTTTGAAAATGTCCTCCTTTGAGGGGCATTTTTTGAAAATGTCCTCATTTAAGGGGTATTTTTGCAATTCTCCCTAAAATTAATTTGTTTTAGTTCAATTAATATTGTTGTAACATGTTCGTTGTTTTATTTAAATATATTTATGGTAATATGCTCTTTTATTTTCATGAAAACAAGTCTAGGTATTTATTATTTTAAGTACAAAATCATAATCTATTAATACAAACAAAATTTAGAATACAAACAAAACAATATTAATCTATTAAAATACAGACACGTTAAAATATTTTAAGTTTACATACTATAATATATATCTTATATCTAATATATTTTTAAATAATAAAAATATGTAAAATAGATCATGAATATAAAATCAATATTTATCTATTATGATAAGTATTTTAAACTATAAAAATAATAGTTAAAATACAGTCTATATATTAAATAAAATATATAAAATATGTCCACATAATCGATCATATATATAATATTTTTAATTATAGGTTACCATATATATAAATATGTCTATATATATGTAATATTTCAAATACACTTATTTATTTATGTTATTAAGTTGATAATCAATAAACATTCAAATAACTCCAAATCTTCAAAATATTTAATGTTGAAATTTTAAATTTTGATTATTGAGCTTGTGATAATAGACTAATCAGTTTTATTATTCATAGAAAAATAATAAACTATAATTTATGACCTTCCAAATATTTAGTTTTGAAGGTTTTTAAATATTATGATTATTAGATATTTAAATACGCTATATAAATAGACAAATAGCAAGCCAAACATAATAATTCATCTTTTTGAGATGGATTCATTTATATTATAAATTATAAAACAGTTTTTTGTATTTAATCTAATAGAAAATCAATTATAATATACATGAAATAGTAAATAATAATTTATATACAAGTTCTTTATATTTATATTATCATATAATATTATAATATGTATTTTTTTGTTTAAATATTATAATATGTATTTAAAAACATATTTAAACGTTTATGCAATTGGTTATATAATATAGATTTAATTGATAATATATAATAATGATAAAAACTACTTCATGCAACTTCATTTTTAATTTCATTTTTAATTTACACAAAATTAATATAAAGAACATAAAAAGTTAAATGTCACAAACATTAAATTTGAAAGGTATTAAGATATTATTTCAATAAATATATTAAAAATTAATATATTACAATATTTTTTAAATACAAGTTTAAATGCTTAAATGAACACAAGATTTATATTTATTTAAATGAATATGGATCTACAAAAATAAATGAATACATGTTTAGAATCCTAAATAAACGTGGGATCCAAAACTTATATAAATATGAGTCTACAAACCTACGTGAATGTGAGTGAAAAAGCCTAAATAACACCAAACAAAAATATGTGACTATAATGAGTCAAAACTAAAATCAATAGAGATTAATAAGTATATTTTGTGTACAAAACCGGTCATCATTATAAATTAATTTTTAATATATCAAATGTGTATAAAAATTAATAAATTTATATATATAAATCAAACCATAGACCATGAAGTAAACAAAAAGAAATTAAATATCACATATAAATATTATAAATAAATAAAAATAGCTACAAATGCGTTAAAAAAAATTCAAAAGTATAACCCATGCATAACACGTGACATCATTTAGTATATACATAAACACATAGACAATTTTCAATACCTTCCAACTTTTCAAACTTTCTTCAATTTAATTTATTTGTTTTCGTTTACACCTAGAGCAATCAAAACCAACAAATAAAAGGTAAAAAATTAAATTTAATGTGTTATTATTTTAATTTATATTATTAACTTGAAATTTTATCATATTATATAAAATAGGATTTCTGAAGTTAGTAATAAACGAATTCTTCTACGTATCGAATTCAACCATCCAAAACTGTGGAGTATCATATTATACAAGTTAGGTTTCAAAAGTTAGTAATCAACGAGATTCTTCTACGTGTTGAATCTTATTATAATCTAATATATTAAGTTGAATTTCAAAAATTAGTAACTAAAGAAATTTTCCACGTGTGAGATCTTATTATTAAATTGAATCTCAAAATTTACAAACATATAAATTTCTAAGATATTTTCCAAAATATATACTAAGCATTATTTTATAAAAACGGTCCATATCTAATTATATATATTCAGATACAAAATTATATCATTAAGGTAACCAATTCAAATAAGTAACCAGACAAAAACGTTGTCGTTTTTCCAGTTTGCTATGGTTGTGTTTGGATCCATAATATTTAATTAAAATTATTTAGTAGTTGTGAAAAAACCAAAACACATAAAATAAATAGGCATCGAAAGACACTGTTTGCTCTCATTCACAATTTCGTTGACCAGAAGCGATGATGAATCTTAGGGTTTTGTTCCTCGCTCTCCTTCTCCTTGCATCTCCTCTTCTTCAAGGTCTCATCACTACCCTCTTTCTCTCTTTTTCTTCTGTTTTTGATTGTTTTTTTCCTGGATTTTGTAGATCTAGATCCGTTTGTTTCATCAAGTTTTTCCGATTGCATTATGTATTAGATCTCTGGTTTCTGATCTAGTTTCCCGATGAATCTTTGTCGTGTTTTTACAGAACATTACGTTTTTTGTTTATCGATTCGAGTGAAATTGAGTTCGTTTATGTAAGAATTTTCCTTGAACATTGTGCTTCTGTGTATCTTGGGTATTGCTTCTACCAATCGTTGAGCAATGTGGTTGTTTAAATTATAAAAATTATCGATCTAATGTCAAGTAATAGATTCTTCAATTGTTTATGTGCGTGCATGTCTTCGTAATCTTACTTTCTGGAAGCTGAACTTGCCTTTTGTAAGATTGTACCAAGCACAACTGATTTGAGAAGCAAATGTTCTTTTATGTTACAATGCTTGAACAGAGTTTTGAGACCTGATTTATGTTTACTTTTTATCAGTTGCTAGATGTCAATCGGATTCCGATGATCATTCCAGTATTGTTGACGATGTTGTTGGAGAAAACAGTGATTCCGGAGTTGAGGAAGATGACCAGGATTTGGAAATGAATTTGACTTCAGCTCCAGGAGTTGAGACAGTTTGTGTCTTCCCCAAAAACAGTGCCAAATGTAAGCAATTGCCCTTTTCTTCACATGTTTATCTCTATCCATTCTTATGATCTAGGCATTTCCCTCAAAATTTTGTTTTTATAAGCCTTTATTTCCTGCAGTGGTTCCAGCTGGAGAAGAAACTGAGATCCTTGTTGGTTTGAAGAATGATGGTAGCTAAATACATACCTCTTTTAGCAGAAATCTCTTTGTGTTTTATGTTGCTTGTTAAAATCTAATTATCTCCAAACTGGCTGTGATGAAATCAGGCAAAACTAGCGTAGGTGTTATGGGAATTAGGGCCAGCGTTCATCTTCCTTATGATCATAAATTGTTGGTTCAGAATCTAACCATGCTGGTAAGTTGTTTTGCACTAATACACAGTTTAGCCTATTCGAGGACTTGCATATATGTTTGTATTTGACTAGAGAATCATATGTCTATTTCATTGTTTTCGTTTTATCTCTAATTATGTCTATTTGCCTGCTTTTCTATTGCAGAGATTCAACAATGCATCCATCGCAACATCTCGTCAAGCAACATTCCCATACATCTTCGCTGTCAGCCAGTACCTTCAGGTACACAGATCCCACAATAGACAACATATCATCCACATTCATTCTTAAAACACAAATGTAATCAATAGAGCTTGGAAAGATCTGATCTTGTTGTCTTGCACAGCCTGGAGCTTTTGATCTGGTGGGTTACATCATCTACGACGTCCAAGGAAAGCCATTCCAAAGTGTCTTCTACAATGGAACCATTGAGGTGGTTGAATCTGGAGGTCTTCTCAGTGGCGAATCTGTCTTCCTCATAACACTCGGAATTGGTCTCCTCCTCCTCCTCGGTCTATGGGCATATAGTCAAGTACAGCGTCTCACTAAGGTAAACCAATTAGATCCCTTTCACTATATAGTAAATCATTTATACAACTAAACACTCATTTGATAATCTCCTCTTTTACCAGAAAACCAAAAAGGTTTCCAAGGTGGAAGTAGGAACAAGATCTACCGATGCATCACTCGATGAATGGCTCGAGGTTCACTTCTCTCTCTCTCTCTTTACACACTTTTTTCCTCCTCACTGCGATTGAATCTAATCGAATTGTATTTGTTTAACTTCAGGGAACTAGTTTGGCCAAGACATTGTCTGGTAAATCGAAGAACAAGAAGAACTAAAAAGAGCTATTTTGCTCCGTCCAGATGTTATAGACTCAGGCTTCAACGTTTTGAAGAGTTTTCCAAGTTTTTAAGTTCAGTCTTGAGGAAATTTAGGGTTCTTAAACGTTACCTTTTTTTTTGTTCCAGCATTTGTACTCTTTAGACAATCCTTTACTACTTGTCATAAACATTATCCTCATTAAACAACTTAACTTATAATGCTTTAGATCTGCTGTTTATTATATTTTTGCTATCAATTCTCTATTATACAGAAGTTGAAGGTATTTCCATGGAAGAATATCTCAAAATTTCGTTGCTCCACTCATATAACAGTCCTCGAACTAGCTCTGGGCGTTCAGTTCTTCAATTCGGTTCGAGATTTGGCCCTTCGGTTTGGTTCGAGATTTGTTTTGCAGTATAAAGAAGAAACTCTCGAGTTAAAGCTTACTCAAAGTGAATAAAAACAGCTTTTAGTTACACAGATCTAAATCAAAGACCCCTTTTTCTCTCTCTGTCAAACTCGTGAAATCAATTTTTATTAGTTCAAGAAGAAGTAAGAGCTCACAACAACAACAAGATCACTAGCCTCTCTTTTTATTTCTCATCTCATCTATTCTTCCATGGAGACTATTGATGTCTGTTACTGATAGTTCTCAATCAAGCAGCAACTTTCTTTGACGTGACTGAGTTTACAATGGTTGCAAACTCAGGACCCTAGAGTCAACAACATCAAAAGTGTGTATAAGCTTTACTTCTTCTCATTAACAGCATATCCACAAAGGTTCAAAGTTCACTTACCTTCAATGAAGCACCACCAACAAGGAATCCATCAATGTCTTCTTCTTTGGCAAGCTCTGCACAGTTACCTCCATTGACAGAACCTGCAAATTAAGAAGGAAACAATCAGGATAATGTTTTGAATCTACAGTGGACAACTAAAGTAACATACCTCCGTATATGATTCTTGTTTTGGAAGCGACTTCCTCAGAGACATTCTTCTTGAGCCAACCGCGAACAGCTACATGGACTTCTTGTGCTTGCTGAGGAGATGCAACTTTACCAGTTCCAATTGCCCATACAGGCTCATAAGCAACCACTACATTGTCCCAGCTAGGCACAGCATCTGCAAAACAAATAAGTTACTGCAGTTAATTGAGTTCAGACATGAATTTGGAGCATGAGACACAGTCATAAAAGTCAGATACATGAGTCTTACCAGCAAATGCCTTCAGTTGCTCGTAGCAAACATCGAATGTTTTGCCTGCTTCCCTCTCTTCTAACTTTTCTCCAATACAAGCTATAACTCCAAGACCCTCACTCAAAGCGTAAGCAGCTTTCTTCCCAATAAACTATGAGAACAAAGCAAAAAAGTCTTCCTTCAAACTGTTCTTCACAAGTCACTAGTTCTTATACAGTATTCTATTAACTGACCTCATCCTTTTCTCCAATGACATGTCTACGTTCAGAATGCCCAAGAATGACCCACTTGCAGCCAATGTCTTTGAGCTGTTCCACGCTGTAAAGTTCAGGCAAGGGTTATATAAAAGTCTTAAGAACAGAGTGATTGTAAAGCTCAGATAAAGAGGGAGAGAGATAGAATATAAGTGAATAAGAGAAGTTGTGACCTGATTTCACCAGTAAAGGCTCCACCTTTCCCAACCCAAGAGTTCTGACCAGATATTTCAATACGGTCAGTCAAAGAGGATTTGACTTGGTCGATGTAGACAAATGGAGGTGACACAACAATATCTACAGAGAGATCACACAATACACAATCATTAAGAACAAATGGTCACCATAAGGTCATTAGGTTTCAATGGTAGTTACCAAAATGAATGGTCTATTTCAAACATAGAGCTTAATTCATTGGAAAAGTAAGGGAGACTCGAGCAGCTCACCTACATCAGCTTCCAAGGTTGCATTGTTGAGATCAGAAACGAGCTTGGTGATGGAATCTTTAGTCCCATTCTAGAACACATGCCACAGATGACATTAGTTTCAAAGGAGACAACTACAGAAGGAAGAAAAAAAGAGACTATGGGCAGTATAATACTTACACACTTCCAGTTTCCTCCAACGAAAAACTGCAGCACATAAAAGAGAAAGAAAACATGTGATTAGACAACTCAAAAATATAAAAGACAATCGAAATCCTAAACCCTGAACCTAGCATTCAACACACTTGTATAGTAGCAAACCAAAGCAAAGTTAAAGCATTGAATCAAATGAAGAGTTTTACATTACTTTCTCTTCCAAAAGGGAATAACTTTCTTCCTCAATCCTAAACTCAGAATCTAGCATTCAACACATTGTGTTGAGTAGCAAACCAAACTAACACAAAGTTAAGTACTGAACCAAAAACAAGAGATTAAAGATTCTTTGAATCAATCTACAGAACTTTATCATCCATATAAAAGGGAATAACTTTCTTCCTCAATCCTAAACTCAGAATCTAGCATTCAACACTGTGTAGTGTAGCAAATCAAACTAACTCAAAGTTAAGCATTGAATATAAAGGAAGAGATTAAAGATTCTTTCAATCAATCTACAGAACTTCATCAATCATCTAAAAGGGAATAACTTTCTTCATCAATCCACAATAAGAAATCTAGCATTATCAATACAATTAGAAGTGAAGTTGGAACCTTTCCGGATCCAGCCATGGCGACAACACCTCTAGGAGCACGATGAGAAGTAGAAGACGAAGAAACAAGACGAGTAGAAGAATTGACACGATGAACAAAGGATTGGTGAGTGGAAACAGAGAAAGAGTCAAGGTTAAGAGAAATGCGACGAAGACCGGAGAAAGAAGGGGCGGTGAGAGAAGTTGCCATGTCGTTGGAGTAAGTGGAAAAGAAAAGGCGATAGAGACGAGACTGTGACTGACTCTCAGGTAAAGCCTAAAGGCAAAGAGAGGAGATAGATAGAGGCAAGATATGAGTTTGAGGGTTGGTGTGGTTCTGCTCTCTCAAGGGTATATTAGTCTTTTTGCCTTTCAGTCACAGAAATTTATGTATTTGATTAATTGAGTTAGTCGTACTTTTGGTCACGTGTCGACCATGTTTAATTTTTTCTCCCAACGAAAAAATCGATAATATCCAATATATAAGTTAAACTATAAATTTTATCACAATAGATTATGCGTTTATCTAAAGTTGAACTCTAAAACCCTATCACAACAATAGCCAATGTTAAATATGTACATGAACATAAGTATATGTTAAAAGTTGGTATTTTAAAGTTTGAAAATATTCTTAATATTAATATATAAGAGTAAACAAAACATATAAAATTTCTTAGCAAAAAATAAAGAATTAAGGTATCTTCATTTCAAACCATCTTTGAAGAAGACCATAGAACTTACGAGGAGACAAATAATAAAGTGAAGAATTCTATTAAGAACAGTCTTATCAATCTGATGAGTGGTCAATGAAGTAGAGGAACCATATACGCCCAAATTTCTTTCTTTCCAAAGATGGTACACAATAACTTAAAAGGTAAGCTTAACAACGACCTGATCAAGGCTACTAAATCTATAGAAATATGTGAAACAGTGTCATGCCAATAAGGGAAGATGGAATTACCAATTAGCAAGCCACGCAAGTTGGACAAGATTGCAAAATTGTATGGGCAAGTGAGAAATAATTGATTTCGGGTTTTATTCCATTCACCACAAAGAACACAATTATGAGTTAGACACCAAGTTCGCGATCTAGCACCCGCTGATAGTCTATCTTTCATTGCTAATCAAGTAATGAAACCAAATCATGGAATACGCTGAGTGAACCAGATAAAAGATGAATTTATATCAATTAACTCTGGTTGTGTTAGAGGTATAAATCAACCTTTTAATCCATTGAAAGAAAAAAATATATTTAGAAGACTCAAATAATATATTAAATTTGCGAACAATAATATTAATATATGAGGAATATACATAAAAACAGTTAAGCACTCATGTGATTATTACTCTTTCCCTTTTGTAAATAGTGTCACTATTATAGAAAAACAATTTATTTTATAAGGAGTGGCATTTAATAATTTTAATGTAACTTAAAAAAAGTTATTTTTGGATTTTAATCAAAGTTTTTAA
Organism: Lepidium aucheri; assembly: GCA_900406435.1. Classification (NCBI taxonomy): domain Eukaryota; kingdom Viridiplantae; phylum Streptophyta; class Magnoliopsida; order Brassicales; family Brassicaceae; genus Lepidium; species Lepidium aucheri. The sequence goes on from OVBA01005898.1 coordinate 8,615, forward strand.
TATGGAAGCTAGTAAATTACTATCTTTAATCTAAAAAAATGTTCTTGAGATTAAACTGTTTTTGAATTTTCTAGGCATCAAAAACGTTCAAATCTCGTGAAAACCGCATTCAATTCGATTTCAATTCCAAAAAATTTCATTTTATGTTTAAAATCTAAGGCAACGTGTAAAGAAGAGAGAAGTAATCGGATAAGCTAGATGGAATGAGTCAGAAACAATCCTCAACCTCGTAGTTATGTCCAAACTATTACATCATCATCACAACCACTTTCGAAACCAACAAAACAACAATTATTATAAATAAAACAAAAACAAAAATAAAATAAAATCATCAACCAAACCACATCTCCAAAAAACTAGATTGATATTGAAGCAAAACAAGCAACAAAACAATCATAGCTGCAACACCCCACGGTGAACTTCCACCATCACCACCACCACTACCACCTCCATAAGAACTCACATAACGAGGACGATTCGAAAACATACTTAAGAACATATCTGACGAATTCTCCATAGAAGATAACCATCGAACCAAAACTATAAGAAACAAAGGAATCAAAAGAAGAGTTATATTCATTTGTTCTTCTACTGATTCTGCTGCTTCTTCAAAGCTTAAGTACCATGAAGTTAATAAGAAGATTGAAGCAACTGCTAAGATTAAAAGAACTGGATATGGTAATGGAGATACTGTGAATGAATCCATGATTGATGATGATCTTCTTTCTGCATAAGCCATTATTGGATATTTTACTTCTTCTTCTTGTTATTGTAGTGATGATGATAAATGTGGTCAATGAGAGAAGTGCTTCTTTGTTTGTGTGCTTTTATGTGCAATAAAGATGGAAACCGACTCATGAATATATTAAATTATACTATATTATGTTTTGTGTATAAAATATTCATTACCATATCCAAAATTTAAGGCAAAACTCCAAAAATAAAATAAAGTAGTAGCTTGCTAATTGTAGTACCATTTTACATCTTAATATATATCAGTCGATCCATACCCTAAATATTCAAACACCCAAATAATATTACGAGACATTTAATAATTAGATTATATAAATAGGTGGTCTTTAGTCTAATGGCAGATAGTAAATCCACTAAAAACAAGCAAACCTATATATCTAAAAGTAGAATCATATTTGATTAATATGCCGGTCAGTTATAACCTAATGTTGTTGAAAAAATAATAATAATTTTTTTTTGTCAACCAAGAGATATTATAAATAACGATCACCAAAATCCGGTGATAACGTATTACAACACTAAATCATAATCTGACACTCTAATAGATCGAGCGAGAAAATCAGCTTTATGATTTAGAGATCTAGGAATTACATGTAATGAAAATACACGAAAAAGGGACTTTAACCTGGAGAAGTCTTCATGGTAAGGTAGGAATGCGGGCCACTCCTCGGAATTTGACATACAATTAATATACAATATACAAATCATATACATTTGATTGAGGATTTCACAAAATAGCGTTGATGAAGGACCTTACCTATATAGGCATAGTCAATATCTCCATTAGTAGTGTGTAATATTGCTTAGATCTCAGTATACGCTTGGGTTTGGGTCGGATTTTTTTGGGTTTTGGATTTTCCGTTTTATTGATTCAATATCCATTCAAGTATTTTTATATTTTAAATTAGGTTTGGTTCAGATAAAAATTGAATTCTGGTTCGGGTATATATATATATATTTAAAACTAATCAAAGTTAATAGATTTAAATCTAAAAAAGTCTAAATTTAACAAAAATATATCGGATATTCATTAATTCTTGATTCGGTTCTACTTTAATTTTTTGGATACATAAATTTAGAACTCATTCGAATATTTTATCAGGTTTAGTTCATCTTTTTCAGATCGAGTACAATTCAGGTTTTGGATATAGAATTTATGCAAGGATTCATGATTTGAGTAAATTTTTAACAAATAAAACCCAATAAAATATGAATGTTTTTTTCGCAAACTAATTGGCAACTTTCACTTCTGTCCTACACTTCTCTATACACAATTGTGAGTGTAGGTGGAGTGTCATTATCAATCTACTTGTTTATTTTTTTCTTTACTTCAATTATTTATCATTAATCATCTCTTCAATAGGCAACACAAATTTCAACACATGACAACACCTAATTTATCATCTACTATATGCCTAATCACAAATTGACATAATCACTCTATATAAATTCACAAATTACACATGGCAAAACCTAAATTTTCATTTCATTATTTTAATATTTGGTTGAAATTAAATATATGAAATTTATAAATTTACTTACTAACTTTATTATTATTTTTAATTGACTTCATATTTCACTATATAAGGAATCTTCCACTGTGAAAAAATGTTTATAAAAAAAATCACAAACTTATTTTTTAAAATTATGTACAAGTGAGAAAATCTGATTTATGATCAAACGATTAAAAGATTAAATGAAGAAAAAAAATCAAGTTTTAGATCTTGCAAAATCTTTAAGATAAAGAAAAAACACAGACCAATTACACCATCTTCAGGATCTCTGTGCTTACCAACTTTATTATTTGAATTTTCATTATTTTGTGAAATGATTAAAAATTAAAAATTAAAATAATTAGACCAAAAAATCAAGGATTTGCCATATGATTGAAGATATAGAAGATCGATGTTAATTAGAATTAGAAAAATATCAAATAAAAAACAAGACTTATAGGTCAAGATTGAATAATTTTAATATATGACGTTTACCAAAATTCACACAAAAATCGTGAAAAGTCACATGTAAACTAGTTCAAGTTAAGATCAACAAAACGTAAACGCAAGATAATTACACAAACCAGAGATCAAAGAAGTAGCTAATAGTAGCAAACACATCTCCATCGACCACAAGGACAATAATAAGTGTATCTTTTTGATGTTTCAAGACAAGAGAGACACCGAACCGCGAAGAGCAAAGCCACTGGAACCGCCGCGAGAAGAAGCCAACTAAGCAGATCTTCACCGGAGGAAAGAGATACTTCGAATTTCACGGCGGAGGAGAGTGCTAAAAGGATCAAAGCCACCGTGATCATGACTATTACCGGTAATGGTGAGGTTGATACTCTACATCTGCCGCAGCAGCAGCCATGGTAATGCATCTTTTGTTGATTGATTTTGTGAAATGTTTGGTTTCTTTTTTGATAGTTTTGGAAGATAATAGTGATAATAAAAACAAATGGAAGAGAATGATAATGGATTGTTAGGTATTTCTAAAAAGAGGATAGATGATATTATGATGGTCCATGAGAAAAAATCATTATAATTATTGGTTGATAGTAAAGGAATTTATATGGTAATTTACATATGTAAATACTTTACATGGATTAATTGATAATTTGGTATTTACAGTGATATATTTTTTTTGCAAAAATTGGATTGGTAAATTTCGAAATATAATTCAACCTCCAAACATTTGAAAGTATTACATAGCACAAAAAAATTTCTTCGAAACGAACTCCAATAAAACAGATATGCTTGTTTAACCATTTGATCAAATGTCTTCATATTTACGATTATCTTTTATTTTTGTCAATTCTACTATTTTTTCTAACAATAATTGGATTTACAAAGTCAAATCTATAGCCAAATTGTTATGATTGGAGCCGACAAGATTAAAACTCCCCACCTAGTATCAAGATAGATTATAAGCAAACCAATTGGACTACCTTTTTTGGTATATTTACGTTTATCTTACCGAAGGTCTTCTGAAAATAAAATCCATTATAATTGTTATTTTCTTATAGTTTTATTTTCTATTAAAAAATATTGTAATTAACCTACAAAATCTAAAGTAATAAGCAATATAACATTCATACGTTTTTTTTTACAATCATATATTTTAGATTTTAAATATCATAATATTAAATTTTTGATAATGATAACAATAAATTGTATTGCTATTATGAATTTATATTAAGTCGAAAGTGAAAGTAAAAATACAAAAGCTGTGATTTAAAGAAACTTTTAAGAGTAAAATACTCAAATTAACCATTTGATTTCATACACAAATATACCTAGATTTTGGTTATGTTTCTTTCTTTCATTGGTTATGTAAATTTACAATTCCAATTGGACAAAACAAATTTATAAAATTTGACTTTAAAATTGTGAATTGGAAATTGTGTGAGGAAAATGAGGGAATGGTTGTTAGGACATCAAAGACAAATAAAGCTTATCTAAGTGGCCTACAAAGACAAAGACACTCACTTTACGTTGTTCCACTCATCTCTTTAAAGCATTTAACTTCTTAATTTATTGTTCTGCCTACTCGTATGTCGTCATTTCATATCATTAACCTTTTTCAATATTAACAACAATATTATCAAATAAATGTATTCATATCATTACTTCCATAATCTAAATCTTTCGAATTCCAAATCTTATCATGCTAAATTACATGTTTTCGGTCAAATTCCATAAGAAAAAACTATAAAAGTAAATATTTAATCATTGTATTAATAAAAGTTTCTTCGTCGAGTTTTTCTCAATCAGATGGTCAATATGATCCAGGTAATGAATATAGTATCTAGAGTTTGATTCATCTCTTCTACCAATTTGGTAGATTAAACAAAAATTTTAAGGGTTGAGTTAGGCTATGGATTAATCTTTTTTTTTGTCAAACAGCTGATTCCATTAGATTAAGTGTTCGATTTTACATCAACATACAGAAAATACATGAAATAGCATGTAGCCAAATGCAAAAATAAGGCATATAATAGATAATCCCAGGTGGAGGAAAACTCTGACACACTGAAAATCTTGGATAAACAGTCTCGAATCTGACGATAAGCGGAGACTAATCCTAGTTCCGTTACCACAAATGACAGTTGAAACTAACAAATAAGCTCTTTTAACCATCGAGCGTTTCAAATACATCTCCAAATTGGAGATTCTAGACAATCCAAAAGGGAAAGAAGATAAGGTCTAAATTCTGTCTAGGAGAAAATGGACAAATACAAGATCCAATCATCCTATAATATTCAATATCAATCTGTCTAAATCCGATAGAAAAAGCCTTATCCTCATAAGCTAGTCCAAATAAGAATAAAAGGCCAGAAAAAATTAAATACTTATTCAAAATTATAGCCCAAAACGAAGGCCCATTACCTAGATCAGATTCAACTGAAACCCTAGTCAAGAGATCTCTGTGAGGAGAAGGAGACACGCCGTCAGCAACAATGACGTCATCTCCGGTCAACCTCCAGACCTTCGAGATCCTACAACAGGCTCGCCGAAAAAAATGGAGATCTCGACCATCTTGAACTATAACCTCTACATCAATTTGCCATAAGCTTTCTCGGTTTGGTGTAAAGGAGTGAGGTTCAGCGATAAGATTGGTGGAGGGTGGAGCGACCAATCGAACCAGAGTCTCGCCGAAGGTGAGAGGTAACAACTCTGAGTGATAAGACGTCACATAGAGAAATGGCAAGCGGATATGTCGATCTCGATGGTTTAGGGCCACCGAAAATTGAAGAGACACACAGGAACTTAACACAAAAGAAAGATACAGAGCAAACAGGAGAAGACAACACGACCAACCCTCAGATGAAGATCCATTGTGGTGGTGAAGATGCTGGAAATTTCTTTTTCCTCTAAAGAAAGAGTTCCAACCTTCAACATATCCGTCCATGGATTCCGGTGGAGGAGGCGAGCAGAAAATAGACACGACAAAAGACAAAGAGCAGGAATAAGTTTTAAATGGAGTCCCACGCCGGTGAGATCCGGTGAAACCGGTGTCGCCGACGTCGGAGAGATGATGATCTGCGGTGTCTACAATTACACGAGAGAGAGGAGAGTTTGATTTTAGAATATTGTATTTCGTGCTATGGATTGAATCTTGTCGATCAAATTGTTAGACGAAAAAAGAAAAAAAAAATTTCTTTCTATCAAAGGAGTAAAGTTTTCATATAGATAACTTTTTATATTTGTAGCTTATTGTTAAGATATATTACTATTATAAAACAATAAATTAGGAAATTGTATATTTTCCATTTCAATCGAACATTTTTTGGTCAACAATTTATGTTATTCATGAATATTTTATTTATTAATTTTTATTTTCAAACATTTATGTTCTCGTAACATTTTATTTCTAAATATCCCTATTTTTAACTAAACTGTTTCAACACATTAAATTACTTATACAAAAAAAAATGAAAATATCTCTTAAACTAGTTTTCTAAAACATATTAAATCATTATCCTAATAAATTATTTATTTTTTGAAAAAATATAAATCTAAGTATAACTAAATTTCAAATTACTATATCTTAAAATTTAAAATTTAAAATTTATATTATATATAAAAATAATTTGATCCTTAATAAAAGAAATTACGGTTAATGGGCCTAAATTTAGCATTTTAAGTAAATTAATGGAGAATACGTTAATGGGCCTAAAACAGTTTCAATTTATAATTTGGCCCTTATATATGTGAAATATTCATATCCGGCTTGGATTGGTTAAAACTCTGAACCGTTTCTTCTCAGTAATCGGATATTCACCGGAAAAGATGGAACCACCGGCCATCGGAGCAAAAATCTCATCGAGACGTCTTCTCTTTGACCGTCGTTACGGCTGGGTGTAAATTTCTCTTATTTATATCACTTTAATGTTGATTGATTCTGTAAAGTTTCAATGATTGTGTGTGTTGGCTTGTAGAGTCGATGAATGGAAAGACCCATCAGAGGAAGCTCTTGCCGGTGGCAGAGGAATGTAAGTCAAAACCCTTTTCTACTTTCATTAGAAAGTTTTGTTCTTTATAAACTCAAGTATCTGTGTTTGAACAGGTTTTGTGTTGTTCCTTTAGTCAAAACTCTGTTTCAGACTGCTTCACAATCAGTAAGCTTTCTTCTGAATTCCCTAAATAATCACAAAAGTGTTGAGATTATCTTTCTTTAATCAGCTTAAATGTTGTTTACAGATTAACTCATCTGTCAAATTTCTGGATACGAAGCTTCAGAAACTTGCAAATCCTATGCAGAATCCAAAATCTAGTGGAGATTTGGATTCAGTGCCTAAAACGTAAAAGTTCAAATGTGTTTAGTGTTGAATCGATCTACTGTGATGAATGTTTTTGATTTTGTTTCAAGACAATCCAGAAAGAGGAGACATTGTGTGAGATTTTACAGTTTTGTTTGTGTGTATTGATTTAGTTTCAGATGTTATCTAGTTTCTTTATCCGAATGTTGTTCAGAGATTTGTTATGTAAAATGATGTGAGGCAAATACAAATTTAGTGTGAAGCAAGAGAATGAAATCAATGATGAAGCTGTTTATTCAGTTGGAAGCTCTGTTCTTACTACCTTACTCATGAAAGGAAAAGACTTGTGCAGGTACTACCTTACTTCCTGTTTGACTTCGTTTTCCTTGGTTGGTTCACTAAGACACATGTTGTGTTGCTTTAACATGATAATTACAGTATAAAGATCAAGAGTTTGATCAACTTTTGAGTATCCATATCTCCAAACTGAGTTCTTAAATCGGTAATCTAGTTGAATCAGCATCCTCATTACAGATTATAGACCTTTGGGGAGAGGTAGTTGTAGGGTTGTCAATGAAATCTCAGGAGCTGTGAGACTATACTACAGCTTGGTTATGGAACACGACGTACACACCATTCTAGACTTGGCTACTTTGGCTACAACTTAAGAACTAGGTACATGGAGGACAAAGACAAGTTTGGTCTCTATTCTGTGATAAGTCATTCTTGGTATTGACAAGGGTTTATGTGCTTGCTATGTCATGTTGGTTGGTTATAGAAGCAGCCAAAACTCTTCTCTCGGTTTTGGTTAAAGCTTACCTTTTAAGGCCTGATGAAGCTGATGCTTATAAATGGTTGTATTGAAGCAAAAGCTATAAGCTTCATTGACTTACCATTATTAGATTCTTTCAAGTTATGAGTTATAACTAATTGTCCTTAGTATCTGCATTGTATAAGTATCAAACTTGGTTAAATCTGCACATTACTTGCTTGAGATTTTAGATTTAACATATACTGATTTTGCTCTTTCCCTGTGCTGTGCTAGCTCTTATTGGGTTAAACTTCTGAATATGAATAACTATGGGCCGTTAATAGGCCGAGTTATAAATCCAGGCCCACGTAGTAGAAAACATTTAATGAATAGAGTTATCTTACACCCAAACACACTCTAAAATTCTTCACAAAACCTCACTCGAAAGCTTTTCTTCAATTCTCTTTGCAATCGAGAAGACGACGATAATGCAGAGGTTTTGCACCAAGCTACGTTCCATTTCCCTCCAATCAAGCCACTTAGCATCCACCACTACCAGCAAATGGAGCTCCGTTCCCACTCCCGGAGTTTCTCCGTTCAATGATAGCTCCATCGGATCTATCTTTGTAAGTTTCCAGAATTTCAATACATTTGTTAGCTCGTTAGAATCGCGAGATCAATGAGTTGGGTTGATAAACGAACAAATAGAGTTTTCGTGGAACTGTTAGGTTAGGATTTAGCAGCTGCGAAGTTCTTTATATCGTTACTTTCATGTTGCTTCTGTAGAATCGAAACTTTTGATCTTTCATTATTTGAAGCTTTGAGAAGTCTCTGGCTCTCATTTAGGGTTGAATCTACATTAAGAAAAGTGATTAATTGTTCATGGATTATAAGTAGCTCTTGCACTTGGTTATCTGTAATAGGGAAAGGGATGGTTTATTCATAGGATGTTGAGTAGCTCTTACATTTGATTTCGTTTTCTCTTTAAGAAAGCTTATAAAACAGGTTCTTAGAATATTTTCATTATCAAGTAAGTGTGCAAGTTTAGCATCACTTAGAGCCTTATGTATCTAAAATCTGTAGATATGCTGGACCTGTTTGTAGATATGCTGGAACTGTTTGGGTTTATAGGTGTTGCATAAATCTTAAATAGCCATCAAAGTATATACATATGCGTCTTCAAATCGATCGCAGTCTTTGTGTCTCTATTCCTGTATACTTTATCTTAGACTAGAATTACATGAATCCTTTGGAATAAATAATCTGAAAAGTTTGTAAGGGTGTTTAGTAGTTCTTACATTTGATATCATGTTCTTTAGGACAACTGATAACAAACAGGCTCTTGAATATCATCACTACCAAACTGTGAAAGTTTAGCATCACTTAGAGTCTTATGTAGTTATATATGCTGTAGATATGCTATACCTGTTTGGAGTTTATAGGTGTCTCTTAATTTCTAATAGCCATCAAAGTATATACATATGTGTCTTCAAATCGATCACAGTCTTTGTGTGATTATTCCTTTATACTTTACCTTAGACTAGAGTTAGAGTTATATGAATCTTTTGGAATGAATAATCTGAAAAGTTTATAAGGATGTTGAGTAGCTCTTACATTTGATATCATGTTCTCTTTACGACAACTGATTATAACAGAGTTGAATATGATCTGTCCCAATTGTGCAAGTTTAGCATCACTTGGAGTCTTATGTAAATAAAAGCTGTAGAAATGCTAGACCTGTTTGGAGTTTATAGGTGTTGCATGAATCTTGTATAGCCATCAAAGTATATATATGCGTCTTCAAATTGTAGTCTCTGTTTGTTTTAGACGGATATTAGTTTCTATTGCTTTGCCACCTAGAGTTAAAGTTTTATGAATCCTTTCAAATGAATGAGAATGGATTAGGTGGATCAGAGTTGGATATTAGGGATATATTCTTGTCTGAAGCTTCTTCTTACTGTTGATTTTGGGGGAAGCAGCAGCAACAACGAAGGACATTCATTCAAATGGGGACAGTTCTCAAAGTCGTGGACAACTCCGGAGCGAAGAAAGTGATGTGTATACAAGCTCTAAAGGGGAAAAAAGGAGCTCGACTT
>OVBA01005899.1:0-18471 GCA_900406435.1 Lepidium aucheri
TTATTTGACCGTACACGTGTCACGTGTTCAGCCGTACACGTGTCACATTAATGGTTGACTAATGGAGATAACGGTCAACATTAATTTTGGCCGAAAAATAATAGTTCGTGTATAAAATTTACAATTTTTATTAATAAACTTAGGTTTAAGTCTGGCANAGGTTTAAGTCTGGCATCCAAGTTTGTGTATGAATTGACACGACGTCAAAAGTTTATGTAGATTTTGGCCGTTTTCCCTTACTTTGACCGAAAAAAAGTTTGGGAAAAAGGAAAACTACGAATAATAAAATCAAAAATAATAAAAAGCAAACTAATTTTATATATTATATGAGAAGTGATTTTTATCAAAAAACTTAGGTGTTATTTTTGATTTTAAAAAATAGACATAATAATATTTATGCGATTAAAGTTATTCTCAAATCCATTTTTTCTATAGCACCTTTGGCCCTCAGCGCTGGTGAAGATGGCCCATATGTTCCACTACTTTACTTGGTGGTTAATTCCATGTTGTTTTACTCACAACGTAATGCACTTTCTTTCAATTTCTTAGAGAGCCATATATATATTTAACGAAGAACTCTGTAAATCTTTTGCGTATTGGTTTCTACTTCAATTTCTTTATTCTTTGCTTTACAAGATACAAAATATTTCTTTTTTGTAATGGCTGCCAACCTTCGACAATCGATGCAAGATTTGGAACTTGGTTCTAAAAGAATTTCATTTTTCCTCCCAACCGATGTCACTGCTCAAGCCAAAGCAGAGAACAGATTCATCATTGTTGGTCATCCAACAATCACATGGCATCAGAATCTTTGCTCAATCATTGTGGTGATGCCATATGGTTGACGTTTGAATGGTTTGATTCAAGGTCAGACAATTCCTGGTGGTTGTTTCCAATTTTTTTTTCCGTCAGAGGAGATGAAGGAGGCTGTTCTCCGTGGTGGCCCATGGGCCTTTGTTGAGCGTATGCTTCTCCTTCAACGTTGGACTCCTAAAGTGTCTCCTTATATGCTGAATCTCATTCCTTTTTGGGTTCAGATTAGAGGCATTCCTCTCCAGTTTCTGTCACAAAACGTGATCAATCATATTGGTCGTGCTTTAGTTCCTCTGCTGGATACTGATTATTCACCAAAAGTGGCCTCTTGAGTAGAAGTTGTTTGTGTGTGCTTGAATCTGGATGTCAATGTTCCACTTTGGTTTCAATGCTACTTTCAATTTAACCCTGGCTTCAATACGCTCCTCAAGTTCTGTTATGAGCATCTCCGAGGTTTTTGTGAAGTTTGTGGTCTAATGACGCATGATATTGGTGCATGTGTTATCACAAATGGTGGAAAAGATCCCTCGTCTGGAAGTGATGGTGATAATAATAGTCGGGATTCTCCTTCACACCCTAGTATCAAGGTGTTCACACTGAAGAGCTTGAAACAAATCCGCAAAAAGAAGATAATGATGGTCCTAATGCTACTGAATTCAACGCTCCAACTGATAATGGTTTAAAAGTTTTGTTGAACCACGTCCTAAAGCGAATATGTCCTTAGGAGATAACCAGATTATGGAAAACAATGAGTTTTACTCTCCCCGTAAAAGAAAATTTGGAGGTGACGCTGAAGAGACTGAAAGTTCACACTCTACTACACGTATTGGTGAGGATCGAGATGGTGCGTCCTCAAGTATTGTCCACATCAACAAGATTCAAGGTTTGGTGGTTTCTAAACCACCCAATCAGCCATGATTACAAACTCTTGGAGCTATCAAGGTCTGAGCAATGACTTGATAGTTTGATGCCTTAAGGAGATATATCGAAAGTATCTCCCAAACATAACATGCTTTTCCGAAACCAAGCCAAATGATGATATGATTCGAGATTTAAATGCTGTTTTAGGTTATAAAAATTATGCAATGGTCCCTCCACAAGGTATAAGTGGATGGCTTGTGTTATGGAAGAAATCGTTAGTGATTTCTGTTATTTTCCTTTCCCCTAATTTGGTTGATCATCTGTTGAATTTAATGGAGTTTCTTTTTATTTGTCCATTGTGTATGGACATCCAATACTCAGCCATAGACTTTATATTTTGGAATGAATTGAGCGGATTGCTTCTAATGGACAAGCTCTATGACTGATTTATGGTGATTTTATTGAGATCCAAGACAACAACAAAAAACGTGGAGGTCCTCCTCGCTCACAGAGTTCCTTCATAGATTTTTTGTTGAATGCTCATGACTTGTGACTTTCATGATAACAAATCCATAGGTGATAAATTCTCATGGACTGGTTAACGTTATGCACATCAAATTTGGTGTTGCTTGGATAAAGCTATGGCTAATTCTGAACGGATGAGTTTATATCTCTCTACTTTAATCGAATATTTGCCCTTCCAGGGTTCAGACCATCGACCTCTAGTGATCAATTGCTGTCAAGAGGCTGGTTCTCGTCATGGTCTATTCTGATATGATCGTCGTTTCTTTAATAAAGAAGGTTTCAAGGAAACGGTTCTTCAAGTGTGGCAATGTGTTACTGATATATCAAATTTGGATTCTTGAATTCGAACTTGCAGTAAATCAATTTCTACATGGAAGAAGAATAATAACACGACAGCTGCTTAAAAGATTCAAGAGTTAAAAGTATTTTGGATCAAGCGTTATCTCAGGGTACATTATTTACAACAGAAATTAATAAAATTCAAGCAAATTTAACGAGGCTTATAAAGAGGATGAGCAGAATAAACTGGTTACAGGTGGGTCATCGCAGTATCAAATTTTTCTATACATCCTCTAAACAGCGTATAGCATGTAATATAATTCTCGCTATCGAGGATGATGATGGTGGTATCATGGTGACTCTGCTATTGGTAACACAACATGTCAATATTTCCCCGGGTTATTTCAAAGCACATGATCACCTGATCAAAGATACGATGATGTCAAGCAAGATCTCTGCCAAGAAATCCATGACTTCTTCACTTCATTTACCTTACAAGAGGGCTCTAATCACAACCATATTTGCTTATTACTAAAAATGGAGTCACCTCATTCTATGAGTGAATTTAGACCCATTGCTTTATACAATGTTTGTTACAAAATCATCATAAAGATCTTGGTACACCATCCAAAGCACCATTTACCGAGTTTAATTAGTCACAAACATGTAGATTTTATTCGTGGAAGAAATATTTTGGAGTATGTGATTATAGAACAGGAAATGCTCCACTCACTTAAATCACGCAAAAGATGGTCCAAATCGTATATGGCAGTTAAGACAGATATCTCAAAATCATATGATCGTGTCGAATGGTTATTCATTGAGATACGATGCAACACATGGGTTTATTGATACTTGGATTTAATGGACCGTGTTTTGTGTATTGAACCATTGTCATTTTCAGTTTTAATAAATGGTTCGCCTCATGGTGAACTGGTTCCACAACAAAGTATTCGGTAAGGTGATCCTCTTTCATCATATCTTTATATTATTTGTGCAGAAGTTCTTAGTCATTTATTACATGAAGTAGAAGCAGAGAATAAGCTAATAGGCATGCAAATCAGTAGTGGTGGTGGTGTTTACAAAGTTTTAACCCTATGAATCCTACTAGAAGTGCACATCAATGTAGTAGTAGTACTTAGGGATCGAATCCACAAAAACTAAGCTTGCAATTTCAATCACTCAATCTGAAATTCAAGCGATACTAATAGAATAATAGAATATAAACTAACAACTTAAACAGTTTGCAACATAATAAAAGGCATCAGACATGAAGTATTCATCATGAAATAAGAATCAATCAGGGAAAATATTCAGGAACAAATAGGCATCATTCTCGACTTGAACATAAAGGTTTGACAAATCCACTATCGTGGTATTTGGCTTTAACAACCAGGTTTAATTATCCACAATTAATCCTAACAATCAACTATCTTTGGTTGGATTCAATTGCTCATCTATGCTAGTTGAGGAATTCTACAAGCTTTTGGAATGTAAAACAACCTATGATCATGGATTAGGTGATCAAGCTAATCTAAGCATTAAACATAAACATAGATGGAGAATTTTACATATCAAATCCTATTTGATCCCTAATTATTGATTCCTAAATACCTAGAAACCCTAAACCTGATTAGGCAACTACTCAGACATGATTATACAAACAATATAAGGCATAATGATGAAGAACATGAAATTCAATTGTAATTAAAAAAAGGGTTTATAAATCTTCTCAAAAGTATGATGGAATTCTTCTCCCAGCTTAAAAAGTACTCTCTGAGTTGAAAATTATGTCTCTCTCTTTTTCTAAAACGACAAAACAACTATTTAAATGATCCTAAAAACGCAGGTACAAAACAAGAAAATTAGGTCTTAAACTCGTAGGCTTGAGGATCAATCGATCAAGGGGCTGATCGATCGATCTAAGTTGATTGGTTGATCTCCCAAATTCTTGTTCGATCAATGGGTGGATAAATGCCTTCAGTGTAAACCCAATCGATCGATCCATGATGTGTAGGTCAATCACTCGGTCAAGCGATGCTTTTTATGAGATGATGATTGATCGATCCTTGTGATGTAGGTCAATCAATGGGTCGAACGTAGCTTCCAATGGGATAGTGATCGATCTATCAAGGGGTTAATTGATCGATCTCCAATCTTTGCTGAAAACTCTAGAAACTGCTCTGATTCATCCTATGTTATGCTCTACGTGTCTGAAATAAACTTGTTTTTCACCTGAAAAGACTCTAAAAACAGACAATAAATCTGAAAACATGCGAATAATGAGCTAGAAACCGATACAAATGAGGTATATGAGGTGGACAATAATCAATTATCTGGTTTTTGCCGATGATGCATTATTCTTTTGTCATGCTCATACGCGATCTTGCTCAGCAATCATGTCAATATTAACTCGTGATGAGAAGGTCTCTGGTCAAGCTGTGAATTTAAGGAAGTATTCCATCACTTTTGATAATAAGGTTCATGGTACAATGAAAACAAGACTGCACCAAATTCTAAACATTCACAACGATGGAGGTTGTGGTAATTGGTTTACCTGAACAAATAGATCGCAAGAAAAAAGAGTTATTTCAGCATATTTTTAGGAAACTGGAACAATGCACACAAAGTTGGAAGTTTTGTTTCTTATCAGATGCATGAAAAAAAATTATGCTAAAGACTGTTGTTATGGCATTACCGGTCTATGCGATGAATTGTTTCAAACTACATGTTGGTATTTGTAATGACATCAATCATATTTTATGCAAGTTTTAGTGGCGCAAGAGCACTAACCAAACAACTATGCATTATATCTCTTGGAAACGTCTTAGTCTACCAAAGAGAGAAGGAGGTTTGGGTTTACGGACATTGAAACTTTTAATCAAGCGCTTCTTGGAAAGCAAGTTTGGCAAATGTTCTACAATCCAGAGAGTTTAGCTGCTCGGGTATTGAAGAATAGATACTTTCCAACAACAAATATAATGGAAGCATTTCCTGGAAACAAAAATCATTCCTCTGGTGATCTTTTTTAGCTGGTAGTGATTTGGTGAAGTCTGGCTTAGTTGTTTGGTTGGTAATGGCACTCATATTAAGAAATGGTCTAATCCTTGTTTACCTTTAGATCCTCCTATACCGCTTAGACGTCTTCCAGAAAGTCCAGATAATAGTGGTTTGGTCTCAGAATTTATTACATCAAGTGGACAAAAATGGAATATTCCTTTACTACAAGCTTCTGTTTTTTATGCAGACATTCCAGAAATTTTGAAGATTTGCTTACATCCACATGTTGATGATGATATTATTGGGTGGCAATATACTAAGGATGGGAAGTATACAGTGAAATCTGGCTACTAGCTTGCTACCCATACCGGCTTGGACACAGCTATATGTCCTCCATGAGGATCCATCGATATCAAACGGAACATTTGGAAACTAAAATCTGCACTGAAGATACAATACTTTTTATGGCGAATGATGTGTAATGCCCTTGCTGTTAATACATTTCTTCATGAACGATAAGTCATATCAAATGCTCAATGTAGGCAGTGTTCTAGTATAGATGAATCTCCTCATCATTTGTTTTTCACTTGCTCTTATGCACATGCGGTTTGGCGTGGAGTTAATTTAAGTTTTCCTATTCTTATGAATGCATCTGTAGGTTTTGAGGATAATATATCTTTTCTTTTACAAAATATTAAGACAATTGGCTTGTGAGTCTTTGATCAACAACTTTCTCTATGGACCGTGTAGTGATTATGGAAAAGTAGAAATCTACTAATTTATCAATAGAGAGAACAGAATTGGTATAAATCTGTCTGTGAAAGGAATTGTGATGCATTGGAACAAGCTAATCTATCTTCACTGTTGACAAATACAACATGGGACAAGACATCATTTTACAACCTTAAGAAGCACATCAATGGACTCGGCCTGCTGATACTTTTCTTAAATGCAATTATGATTGTAGTTTTCAATAATCAACATGTCAATCTAAAGCTGTTTGGATCATACATGATGATAAGGGAATCTACAATGAAACTGGAAGTAAAATAGGATACAATTGCTCTTCAGCTTTGGGAGCCGAGTTTCAAGCACTCTTGATTGCTATGCAATAGATTTGGATTAAAGGTCATTTCAAGGTCGTTTTTAAAGGAGATAACTTCTCTGTTGCTCAAATCCTGAATGGTGGTAAACAATCATCCTTCTACCTTTACAATTGGTTTCGTGAAATTGAGCAATGAAAGTCACGATTTGAGATGACAGAATTTTGTTAGGTACGAAGAGTTTGTAATAGAGCAGCTGACTTGCTAGTTCGTAATCATTTCAATGTTTCAGTGTACATCTTTTATCCTTTTTGTATACCTCAGATCTTTAATGAGGATTTTCGCTATTCGAGCTAATGAAGTTTTAGTTGATGTTAAAAAAAAAAAAAGGAAAACTACTACTCCGTTCACAAACGAAGTCGTTTTGAACGTTGGGCTATTATCTAGCCATTCATAAAACGAGGTCGTTTTGTTTTGGTCCGAAATGGCTCATTTAAGAAATTCATAGAATCGTAGAGATTTGAGAGGAGAGCGAAGGAGGAAGAAGAAGAAAATGGGATACGTGTTGAGGGTAAGATTGGCATCTTTCTTCGCCGGAGCTGCGACTGCGTCTTTTATCGGCCTCTCTGTTCTCTACAAGGATTATAAAGTCGCTCACGAATCGATTTCTCAGCAGGTTTGCAATCGATTCAAAATCTTTTTTTCTTCTATCGGATCCATTTTTTTCCGGTTTTCTCTTGGGAACAAGTTATTTCACCGAATAAATGTTATATTGAATAGAAGAAATCGATACATTTCGTTAGTTAAAAGCTGGTGGATAGGGGATTGATTGATCTGACTAAGAGTTGAGAAATTCTGTAGATACTTAGAGCAGTCTAGGGTTCTTTTGTCATCTCTGCGATTCATCTGAAACCTGATTTAACCATTGTTGAGGAAGAAATTACACAATTTTGATAATCATTTAGGAATTAGGGTTTCTGGTAATTGCCATTTAGCTACTGGTGAGATTTGGTTCTTGACCATGAATATGATTGAGTTTCATAGCCACCTATTCGTTGACAGTGCTCTTAGATTATAGTAAAAACATTATTTTGTAATGCGAGTAATTCAAATTGCTATAACATGAAAAAACCTTCAAACATTTGGTAATGCTGAGTATTGATCAAGTTCAAGGAAGCACAATAGTCATCATTTTGAATATTCTCAGCCGCATTTTCTCTGTACTACCTTCTGATTATTAAAACATGCTGGGAATCTTAAGATGCCAAAGTGTTAGCATGAGAAAACTGCCAAACATATGATAATGTGAGTAGGAGTTGAGTTGAGGCATAAGAGTTATCATTCTTAATGTCCTTCGCAGCAAGTTTTATTTCT
Organism: Lepidium aucheri; assembly: GCA_900406435.1. Lineage (NCBI taxonomy): Eukaryota > Viridiplantae > Streptophyta > Magnoliopsida > Brassicales > Brassicaceae > Lepidium > Lepidium aucheri. The sequence continues at coordinate 7,896 of OVBA01005899.1, forward strand.
GTTGACGGCAATAGGATTAGGATACCGACATGGCTATTGACTTTAGATATGATATCTGTTTCTGCAGGCAAAATTTTTTCATGACTCTTTGGATAGAAGGATCTCTGTTCTTGAAAGCTTGAGACAAAGTGAAGCTCCTCAGCTTGCTGAGACAACTGATTAGCATCTTTCTCAACAAGTAACACTTTCTGCTTCGTAATGATGTTTTAAGTTGATATGCTCTTTCTCGCATTTATGAATAACTTGGAAGTTCTTGTATGACTACTGTTTAAAAACAATGAAGCTTAAGGTAGTCTACAATGTGGCTTGAAACTTGCTGTAACACTTATCCTAAAAAATCTATGTTCGATTTATTATATTGGATCTGAAACCAGTAAAATCATGTTGTTCAGGCAGATCAACTTTTATTTAGACCATCTTCGAAGCTAGGGATCTATTGGTAGTTTTCTGAACAGATGAAGATAAGCAAGACCATTATATACCAAGAGCAGTCTGACCATATCTCACGAATCATATGTGGGCCAAACCAAGGAGCCCAGTTTCTCTATATGGGCTCTTGATGGATTAATATTATACCCATTGAACAGAACAGAAGTTCCATTTCTCCCTCACTCTCGTGGGTTTGGAATTTATGGCTTTTTCATATCAAAACGTGAAAAGCCTTACCGAGTTAGGTAACGAACTTAAGCGTAAACTTATCTGGATACATTGCAAATGCTTATATATGACCTACGACCGCGACCTTGTTTAGTCGTTGGGTTCGATTACAGTGAGGCCAACAAAGGTCACCATCATCGAATGCTTGGCGCAACATTTTGTTTGCACGAGAGTTGTTAGAGAAAGGAGTCGGGAAAGGAGTCGGGAATGGTTTGAACACAAAATGGTTAAATGGATATTAGATGATACTCTCCGCAGACTGATAAATAAAGAACCCAAAATCGACATCAATCTTTCAGTATCAAGCCTTATTCTTTAGAATGGTTTTTGAAATATTGCTAAGCTCTAAATTCTGTTCTTGGATCCAGAGATTAACTAGATCCTATCTTATCCGCCTGATATTTTATTTGAGGATGATTGGTGTTAGGCCTTTTCTAAAGAAGGAAAATATACGATAAGGAGTGGCAGCTAGGTTGCTTCAAAACAGGCGAGGAATAACTCCTCTGATCTCTCCTCTTTTGAAAAGAGTTAACAAACATAAAGAGAGGGTTTGAAAAATAAGAACTCTCCCAAAGATCAAACTTTATATGTGGAGAGTGCTATCGGATGCTCAAGCTGTTGCAAAATGCTTAAGATCTTATGGGATTAACATATACCAAAATATGCCAAATATGCAGGTCCAAACCAAAAACTATAAGTGATGCGTTATTTGAGTGTGATTTTGTCTCTCCGGTGTCGCGAGCAGTCAGACTTCCTTTTTTACTGGGTAGTGTTGAAAAATCAATTGTGAACTACTTCCTTATTCCTTGACCACACGCAAGCAAAAAACAACATGGGTAGATACACACAACGCCCTTCCCTGGATTTTGTGGGGTATTTGGAAGCAGAGGAATTACAAATTTTCAGAGACAATTCTTAGAATGTAAATATATTGATAGCATCTATAATTGGTGAGGCAAAATAGTGGAGAAAATCATTAGAGGTTCACCATATCTAGTCTTCTCCTTGCAGAACGTCTTAAACAAGCGAGAAAATGGATCAAACCTCTGGTGGGTGTTGTCAAATTCAATATCTATGTATCATGGATCAATCTGAATCTCCTAAGTGGTGTGGCCTATGGGCCAAGTATTTCTCCACTCTCGAGATGTTATACTTCTGGTACTAGCAAAACAGTAGCATAATTTTGCTATTTTAAATGGAATATACAAAGCCTGAGTAATTTAAGGTATCATAATATAGAAATCTCATCAGAGCATCAGCCTAGGATCAATGTGATCTCTAATCGTCAAGATGATATGCCTTGGCGTAGGTATGTAAGAAGGAGATTGAAGAAATCAAAACCTCTAGCACAAATAGAAGGGTTGACTTTGCAGAATAGAGACTCTGAAAAAGAGACTGGGGCTGAAGCAGAAGGTCCTGAACTAGCTTAATCTGCTGACACGTGGATTCAGCAAAATGGCGATAGACGATGCTGATTCTAGATAATTTTCGTTTGTTGAGAGATTGTCAGAGTGGAGATTCGATTCTTTCATGCTTAAAAACTCTTTGGATTCATTTTGTGCATTTTTATCCAACTACTTTTCTGTTAACAACTCTGGGTTTTCTCTTCAATTGAATCAATTTTACATAGTTCTCGTACTTGAATCTTTATCAGTTGTAGCGGTGACGAGAATTCAGAATGGTAGTTGTGAGAAGATCAGCTTAATCAATGGTGAATGGTGATATCGAGTTGTCCCAAGTTGCAGAGCATGTCAAGACTGTTGTAGTGGAGTTTTTGCAATCGAACGCAGAGATGAAGGAGCGTCTAAGTTCTTTGGATAACAGAGATGAGCATATTCTCCTCTTGTTACAAAAATTGCGCGGTATTTGTTTGTTCCAAAAACCGATCAATAATTCGATTGTTTGCAATCAATCTGTTCCTAATAATCCAGTGCTTGTTTCTTCTTCAGAACGTGTTCGTCCTTTGAAACAAGTTCCTGCGGTTGAACCTATACGTGTTTCTGAACGTGTGCGTGAATCCGAACCTGTTCGCGATGCTGAGAACATTCGTGATTCTACACTTGCTCCTGTACATGAATCTGCTCAAGATCGACGAGTGAGCTCAATATTGAGTGATCGCGAAACAATTTTAAAGAAGATCGACTTACTTGTGTTTTTTGGTGGAGATACTTATGCGTGGCTCACCACCGTTGAACGTTTTTATACTTTGGGTAAGTATACGGAAAAACAAATGCTGGATTTCATCTCTCTGAGTTAAGCTGGAAATGTGTTGAGTTGGTATACCTATGAAACAATGGATACTCCGTTTTTTGATGGGAGAGATTTTAGAGAACGACTACTGTTAAGATTTGCTAAATCTACGGACGTTGCTCCAAGGGACTAATTGTTTGCTATACAACAGACCGGTTTGATTGATGATTATGTCTATGAGTTTGAAGATTTGGTATTTCAGATCCGTGGTTTATCTGAAGAAGATACGATTTCCATCTTTCGTAAGGGACTGAAACCACAGCTAAATGAAGTGGTGAAAATGTTGAAACCTCAAGGATTACGTGCTATCATTGCACTAGTATTGGAGATGGAACCTTCGTTATTAGTAAATGTGTTTAATAAGACTATTTTGGCTGAATCTGGTACTCCTGTATCAACGAAATCTTCTCAAGATTTTTTAAAGAAACAGTCTGGAAACAACTCTTCTTGGAGGAAGACTGTATATTCGTATAACAACTCGAATTCTAAGCCCCAATCTAGTGTTGCTTCTTCTGTAAATAAAGGACGTAGAGACCTTTCACCGGCAGAATATTCGAAGAAGGGGGATGTGTTTTAAGTGTGATGAACCATATGGACCATCTCACTAATGCAAGAGAAAGGAATTACAAGTTATCATTGCATTAGAAGATATTGAGTTGCTGTTGGAGGATGGTCAGAAATCTGAGATTGAAGATGAAGAGATTGTATTTCAAACAAAATTCTCTCAACTCTCAGTGAATGCTTTCTTGGGTATAGATACGGTTACAACTACAAAACTAAGAGGAAAAATTGGTTCTATAGAAGTAGTAGTAATGCTAGACTATGGAGCAACCCACAACTTTATATCTCCTGCAATTCTCAAACATGCTAAATTGAAACCAAGTCATTCTTCATTTAATGATGTCCTACTTGGTAATGGGGTTGTAGTTCAAAGCTCAGGAGTTTGTAAAGTTGTAGAGTTTCAGTTATCTTCTCTGACTTTTCAGGCAAACTTTATTGCCGTAGAATTGGGGAGTGCTGACATGATACTTGGAGTTAAATGGTTCCGTACTTTGGGTCGTTGTGTAGTGGACTGGGATATTCACGAACTTTCCTTTTGGTATAATGATTCGTTTGTTACGTTATGTGGTGATCCTACTCTACATTGAACTTCATTCCTGATGGAAGATATAAAAGGAAATGTTTGCAGACAATGGTTCATTCTCATTTAGACAATTCTATTCGAGATTGTACCAAGGGTATCTAATTCCACTCAACTTCGTCGTTTACTGAGGCAATTTGATGATGTGTTTGCTGAACCAACCTAGTTACCTCCTTTACGTGGTTATGAACATGCGATCAATCTCAGACCTAGTTCTGGTCAAATCAGTGTAAGGCCTTATAGGTATCCTCACGCTCAGAAGATAGTGATGGAAGAATTAGTCTCTCAGATGTTAAAAGCTGGTATTATAAGGCACAGTCATAGCCCATTCTCTCGTCCAGTGCTGGTAGTCAAGAATAAAGGTGGAGAATGACGTTTTTGCATTCACTTTAGATGTCTGAACGAAGCTATAATTCCAAATAAGTTTCCTATTCCTGTCATTGACTAACTTTTGGATAAACTCAATGGCGCTTGTGTGTTTTCAAAATTTGATCTCAGATCAAGTTACCATCAGATTAGGATGAAGGAACAGGACATTGAAAAAACTGCATTTTGCATAGTGGATGGTCATTATGAGTTTTTAGTTATGTCTTTTAGTCTTAATAATGCTCCAACAACCTTTCAAAGCCTTATGAATGACATATTTCGTCCCTATTTGCGTTAGTTTATACTGGTTTTCTTTGATGACATATTGGTGTACAATTCTTCTTGGTCTGAGCATATGCAACATGTCAGTCTTGTATTATCTCTACTGTGTGATCATCAACTCTTTGTTAATAAGAAGAAGTGTTAGTCTGGCCAACCAACTATTGATTATCTGGGGCATATCAATTCTGCAGAAGGAGTAGCAACAAACCCAAGCAAAATTGAGGCTATGATGTCATGGGCATCTCCTTCAAATGTCAAAAGTTTGAGAGGTTTTCTGGGCCTCACTCATTATTATAGAAGATTCGTTCGTCAATATGGTGTCATTGCATGTCCTTTGACTGCTTTATTGAAGAAAGATAAATTCAAATGGTCTACACAAGCTTAAGTTGCTTTTGATACTTTGAAATCATTGATGCAATCTGCACCAGTATTAAGTCTTCCAGACTTTACTCAACTGTTTATAGTTGAATCTGATGCTTCAAGTGTGGGGTTGAAAGCCGTTTTGATGCAACACCATAATCCTATAACATACTTCAGTCACGCACTTACTCCCAGAGAACAACATAAGTCGATCTATGAGAGAGAACTTATGGCAATTGTTTTTGCAGTATTAAAATGGAAACATTATCTTTTTGGGAGAAAGTTTCTGGTGAGAACAGATCAACGAAGTTTGAAATTCCTTTTGGAACAACGTGAGGTTTCAGTTGATTATCAACATTGGTTAATCAAGTTGCTTGGTTACGATTTTGGTATTGAATATAAGCCAGGTCTTGAAAATAAAGCTGCAGATGGTCTCTCAAGGAGTATGATGGTTTCAAGTTCAGAGGTCAGTCAACAATGACTTGCTCTTATAGTTTCTCAATCTTTAGATCTTCAACAACTTTATAAGGAAATTGAAGCTGATTCTAAGATCCAGAAACTTATTGCCACAGTACAAAATAACACAGTATAAGGTTCCAAGTATTCAGTGTGTGCAGGGTTATTTTTCTATAAGAACCGTCTTTACATTCCAAAGACATTTAAGTTCATCCCCGTTATCCATGAGTTTCACGATGGAATTTTGGGAGGACATGGTGGTATACTTAAGAAACTTAAACGGATCCAAATGTAATTTCAATGGTCCAGAATGCAGAAGGATATTCAAACACATGTTGCTGAGTGTTTACTGTGTTAGACTCACAAGTATAGCACGCTTTGTCCAGCAGGTTTGTTGCAACCATTACCTATTCCTACTCAGAGTTGGTCTCATTTATCTATGGATTTCATAGAAGGACTTCCAACATCTCAAAACGTGAATGTAATCATGGTGGTAGTTGATAGACTAAGCAAGTACACCCATTTCATTCCTCTGAAACACCCATTTGCTGCTCCTGATGTAGCAGCCAAATTCACAAAATAAGTGGTTCGTTTGCATGGATCTCCCAACTCTCTCGTGTCAAATAGAGACAAGTGCTTTCTTAGTTCTTTTTGGCGTGAATGCCATCGTTTGGCTCAGACCAAGCTCAATTTTTCTACAGCTTATCACCCAGAATCTGATGGCCAAACAGAAGTTGTCAACCGCACTCTAGAGACATATCTTCGTTGCTTTTCTTTTGAACATCCGAGTACTTGGGCACGTTTCTTACATTGTGGTGAACTCTGGTATAATACCTCTTATCATACTTCACTTCATATAACTCTGTTTAATGTTGTGTATGGTAGGAACCCACCTTCTTTGATCTGTTTTAAAGCTGGTTCCACAAAGAACTTTGATCTGGAAAAATAGTTACAAGAACGTGACTTCATGTTGGATCAGATTAAACATCATTTGTCCAGAGCTCAAACTTTAATGAAACAGAATGCTGATAAGCAGAGGAGGGATCTTGAATTTGCTGTTGGGGATTTGGTGTTCTTAAAGCTTCGCTCATATAGGCAGCAGTCTGTATCTCATCGTGTGTGTCAGAAGTTAGCTGCTAAGTTCTATGGTCCTTTTGAAATTTTGGAGAAAATTAGGAAGGTAGCTTACCGTCTGCAACTTCCAGCACCTTCTCTCCTTCATCCTGTGTTTCATGTCTCCTTGTTAAAACCGGCTTTGGGACAACATCAGAAGGTGAATCAGCTCATTCAATGAGATTGATGAATTTGTCATATTGTCTCAAGATATCACAACTACTCGTTATAACGATGAGGGAGATTTGGAAGTATTGGTCTTGTGGTGTGATCTTCCTTCCCATGAAAGCAGTTGGATGTTGATCAAAGACTTCACATGTCAGTTTCCAGACTTTCAACTTGAGGGTAAGTTGTCTTCCATTGGCGGGAGTAATGATATGCCTTGGCGTAGGTATGTAAGAAGGAGATTGAAAAAATCAAAACCTTTGGCACAAACAGAAGGGTTGACTTTGCAGAAGAATGAAGACTCTGAAAAAAAGACCGGGGCTGAAGCAGAAGGTTCTGAACCAGCTTAATCTGCTGACAGTGGATTCAGTAAAAGGGAGAGAGACAATATTGATTCTGGATAATTTTTCATTTGTTGAGAGTTTGTTAGAGTGGGGATTCGATTCTTGCTTAAATACTCTTTTAGATTCATTATTTGCATTTTTATCCAACTACTTTTCTGTGATCAATTCTGGGTTTTCTCTTCAATTGAATCAAATTTACATAGTTCTCGTACTTGAATCTTTATCACAAGATTGGCCGAGAGTACGAACACATGTGGAAGGCTATCGAAAACTAAAGAACCGCTTCAAAGAGTGTAAGATCTCAGTCTCAAACTCACAAGCAACCATCAAGGAAGACCGTAAAGCATAATTTTTGTTGTGTTTTGCAAACTTGGATCTCATGGCTCTATTTTTTTGCTCATTGTCTGAGCTTTATGTCTTTCATTTTATGTTTCAAACATCTCCTCAAGAAGCTTACTTCATTATTAATAAATCTAATTTGAGAAAGAAAAAAATAAATAGAGGAGTATATTTTAATATTTCTATTCACTTTCTTCCTCTTCCACTCACCAATTTGCATGATGCGGCTCAATGTCTCGACCATTTTTTTATGAAGCATGTATGAACCCACCTGAAAACCCGTATTCAATACCCTCACTAAACCTATTCAACTACTTAATTTTGGATTAAACAACATCATTGTAGTCTTAGAAAAAAAAAGTTAAAATAAATGATTTATTTCTAAAAAAAGTTCTGCAAAAACGTCAAATTTTTTAGAAAAGTCAACAACAATAACATGTTCTTGCTATTTCATTATTGTTAGTTGCAAAGGTCTTGTACAAGTCGGTCAAGTCCCGTCATACAATCTTTCTTTAACAAAAACAAATCTAGTTTCACATAATTATGAAAAATACAATAAATAGGGAAAAGGAAGAAGGATTCATACATAATGGAAATACATGTCGAGAGCACATGGTGTTTTGCGATGGGGACAGATTCCAAAGCAAAACATAAAATAATAAAAGTAGAAACAATAAAGAGAGTGATGCATTTGTCTCCTTGGCGGTGGTATGGTGGCTTCACTATCACCCGACACCTCTTCAATTTTGAATTACACCTAATATTTCATTATTATATATACATACATTTAGATACGACATTTAATCACGGATGATTTTGTTGTTGTTCCATCATTTTCCTCTTTCTACAAAGATTTTTTTTTTAAAAAAACATTTTTGAAAATGTAAATGTGTTGGATGAGACTTTGGGATCGCACCCCAACCACTTAAATTTCTTAGTTTAATTTATTTACAATAATTAATAGATAGAAAGGTCAGTGTCACAACAACTGGTTTGATAGAGGTATTTTTACTTATTTAATAAAAATGGTCATAGAGTCCAATGATCTCGTATGTCACTTTTAATTGGATGTGAAAGAAGAGAAGCATTAGTATTTGAAAATGGCAAAAGACTGTGAAGTCAGAAGAAAATTTATAAAAACAGAAAAAAAGGACAATAAGTGGGGATATGGGGTCGTGAAGAAGAGAGTGTCCACATCAACTTTTCACCATTTTAATTTGTCTTTGGATTCAAAGCTTAAGACAAATAGAAAGACGTTCATTACTTGGCTACCCAACAACTTCACTTTCTTTGCTCTTGTCACAATCTTAACCCATTTTGCTTACATATCTAACGTTACCATTGATTCCTTTGCGTTATATTTCCATTGTTCACTTCACAACAAACAGAAAAGAAAGATCTACGCAAGAGAAACTCTAATAGAAGAGCTCCCCTAGCACACTGATCAACCTCGGTTTGGCCATGGGTCCGTCTGTGGTGTTGGATAAGATTCTAGCATGAGTTGTAAACATTTCTATATTGCCAAATATTACAAACCCAACCCATACGGCCATACCCAACACTATACTTATATTGCTTGTTGTAAATCTTTTAGTTGACATATGTTTAGACATATCTATAAGTTTTTGTTTGATTATCAAAATATAGAGTAAATCGTTTTGTTTTGTCTTCCTTAAAAGTCATCATGAGATGATTATGTATAGTATTGGTGGTCTGTTGAGATTTAGCCAATGTCAAAACTCAAAGGATTCAATGACAAAACAGAAGGAAAAATGTTGACGCAAGTATGAAATATAGAGTCAGTCGTCAAGGCTTTGCTTAACCCATCTTCAATTCTTTCTCTTAAAAGATGCATTCATTATATACGTTGCTGTAATTAATTTCTCAAGGTTAGTATGAGAAGCTTAAACGTTCCTAATGTATTTTATTTGTCGGCAAAAACAGATATATGTTTTTTGGTGAGATTAGAACAGATTCGTTGACAATGCGTTATGTATTGTATCACAAGTGTTGAATATTCCATATTGATAAATGGAGTTCTGGGTGGTCATGTTAAACCTCATAGAGGGCTCTGCCAGGAAGACTCTCTTGCTCCCTATCTATTTATCCTTTGTACGGAAGTCCTAATATCCAAATTTAGACATGTTGAAAACCAAGGATTTATTACGGGTATTTCTATTGCCCGATCTAGTCCAAGGGTTTCTCATCTACTTTTTGCGGATGATAGTTTGTTTTTTTTGTAGAGCATCTAAAGAACAAACACCAAAAAGTATTAAACAATTTTAAGGAATATGAATTAGTATTGGGTCAACAAATTAACTTTGATAAGTCATTAATTCAGTTCGGACATGCGGTTCCTCAAACTCACAAACTAGAGATCCACCAAACGATTGGTATTAAAAATGTGGGTGGTATGGAAAATTACTTAGGATTGCCGGAAAATCTTGAGGGGGGCTAAGACGAAAGTCTTTGCCTTTGTAGGTGAGAAACTCCATGATCGGATAAATAATTGGTCCTCCAAATTCTTATCTAGAACTGGAAATGAGGTGTTAATTAAGTCTGTCCTTACAGCTTTACCTACGTATGTAATGTCTTGCTTTCGATTACCTAAATCAGTTATCATGAAATTAAATTCGGCCATAGCAAACTTTTGGTGGTCTAACTCTGAAACCTTTAAAGGTATCCATTGGAAGCAATGGAAAAAATTGTGTATGCCTAAATCCGAAGGACTTTGTTTTCGAGCATTGGAGGAATTTATTTCGGCTCTTTTGGCTAAACACTTATGGAGACTAATCGATGTCCCAAACTCATTATTTGCAAGGGTTATGAAAGGACGACATTTTAAGGATCAATGCCCTTTAAAGACAAATTTAAAGGCAAATTCTTCTTATGGTTGGCGTAGTATATTTTCGGTACGATCATTAATTGCCAAAGGTATGATTAGAAAAATTGACGATGGGAAATCTATCAAGGTTTGGCAGGACCCATGGATACCATATGGTATTCCCCGTCCTGCAACAAATGTGACCTATAATTTGTTTCCGGATCTTACAGTGGATCAATTTATAGACTATGGGTCCAGGTCGTGGAAGGAAACTTTAGT
>OVBA01005900.1:0-18471 GCA_900406435.1 Lepidium aucheri
TGGTCAAATGCAAAACTAGCCCATATGTTGACTTGTAGACTTAATTTTAAGCCTACAATTGAAGTACACTTAATTTTAAGCCTACAATTGAAGTAAACTTAAAATTATGTCTACTTTTTGCAAAAAAACGAAAAAATGGTAATGACTTATATTGAGCTTGAGATTACCTTCAATTACTGCCCAGAACTTTGAGTTAAGTTTACACCGACGATATCCAATCGTTTTTAGTGCTAAAACATATAAAACAAGAAGAAACAAGAAGATATAAAAATTTGAAATGCAAATGAGAGAGTTTTTTGGATGATATTGGTGAGAGAATAGAAGAATGTGATGTTATGTTAGTGATTTAGAGCTTAGTGAATCCGAAAATGGTAGGTAAGTGAGCATTTAGAGCTCACTTTTGGTTGTTAATGGTGGTTGGAAATATTGAAGACAATGACATTGTTGTAAATAAGTTGTTTTGTCACAAATATTTATGTATTTTCAAATCATTTTCGGAATTAAAAAAAAAAGAAAAAAAATTTAATGACATGACTGAAATTATATAGACCCACAAGGTTATTTTAGTAAAAATTTTGGAGAGAGAAAAATAAGGGTCAATTTTGCAATTGACCCCTAGAATTGAGTCATTTTTGAAAGAAGCCCTTGTTTTGATTGGTCAATTTTTAAAAATTCATTAATTTGTCTTTTTGTTTAGATAGGATTATTTTTAAAAACTAATTATTTCTTTTGATTCGATTTCAATAAAAATATACAATTAAAAAGAAAATTTAACCATTTAAGATTTGATTTTTGTTGGTTTAAAACAAATCTATAACCAATTAAGATTTGAATTTTGTTAGTTTAGAAAGCCCAATTAAAATTTTTATTTTTGTTGGTTTAAACAATACATCTTTAACCAATTAAGATTTGATTTTCATTGGTTTTTTTAAAATAAATCTTTTGTTAAGATTTTAATAATAACCTTAATACAATTTGTTTATTTTAACAAATAAGTTTTTATGGATTTTAATAAGAAACTTAATTTAAATATTTTTGGTCAACGCAATAAAAAATAACAAAAAAATATTATATTGAGATATTCTTAATCCAAATCTCTATATATAATAAAATTTTATCGTTAACAGATTCACATATTTCATAATAAATTAAAAAAATTATATCTTAATAATATTTGATAAAATTTCTTAACTAATTCTTAATAGGGAGAATTGCAAAAATGTCCCTCAAAGGAGGACATTTTCATCACTGCCCTTATTTTTTGGACATTTTCAAATAATGCCCTTCATAATAGAAAAATGCCCAAAATACCCTTATATTATTTTTTTTCCATAATTTTTTTTTGAAATTCTGTAAAGAAAAAAGTTAGCGGGAAATTTTTGTTTTTGGCGGGAAAAATTTATATCAATTCTTTTGAAGGTATTTTTGTCATTTTTGTATTAATGAGAGACATTTTTGAAAAAATAAATGTCAAAGGGCATTTTTGAAATGGGGTACACCAAAAAGGCATTTCTCAAAATTTCCCTTCTTAATAATATTTTTATCTTCATAATATTATCAATTTGATTTAATTTTAATATAAATTTTTTTAACTTATATCTCTATTATAATAAAATCGTAACAATAAGTTTTTCCGCATCTTTATAATAAAATAATAGAAATTTTAAATTTTAGATTTTTTGATTGGTCGATTTATTTTATCTAATTGATTTGTCTGAGTAACATTTGTTTAGATAATTTGTCACATGATTTGGTCTTATCTTTATCTTTTTGTAGCAATAATTTTTTTGATTTTGTTAATAGAGATTTTGTTTATGATTTGGTTACTTTTTTGAACCTTAATTTGATTGGTTGTATTTTTGAACCTTAATTTGATTTTGTTAGTTATAATTATTTTAACAAATAAGTTAGTTAAGATTATGATAAGATCCTTATTTAAACAGATTTTGTTTGTTAAGTTAGGATAATAACATTAATTCAATAATTAACAAAATACCTTATATTTAATTCAATAATTAAAGTCTCTAAATTTGTTTTGACTGATTAATTTGTTTAAACTAATTAACTTATCTTTTTGTTTATATAAGATTATTTTTAAAAATAAATTATTTGTTTTTAATGGATTTCAATAAAAACATACAGTTAAAAAGAAAACTTGAACCAATTAAGATTTGATTTTTGTTAATTTAAAAAAGAATTTCATACCAATTAAGATTTGAATTTCATTCGTTAAAAATGAAAATTTTAACCAATTAAGATTTCATTTTTGTTGGCTTAAAATAAAATCTCTAACCAAATAAAATTTGATTTTCAATGGTCTAAAAAAAATATTTAACCAATTAAGATTTGATTTTTGTTGATTTAAAAATAAACTTTTTGTTTGGATTTTGATAAGAACTTTAAAATGAGTTTGTTTGTTTTAACAAATAAGTTTGTTTGTATTTTCATAAGAACCTTAATTTAATTATGATTGTTTAACGCAATAGAAAACAACCAACCAAAAAAAAGTATTTTATTAAAATATTCTTAATTCGAATCCAAATACCTTATATTTAGATGAAAGCAAACAAATGGTATTACTAATTCTAATAGAACAAATTTTTTAACCGAAGTCTATATAAAAAATATCTCTGGACAAATTTAACAACACCAAAGATTTTTTGTACTCTTTTTTTCTCTCGATTTTTCTTTTTCTTCAACGTGTATTTCTCTGAAATTTTTCGTTGAAACCCAACAAATAAACCTAGAGGATTAAAGTTAAAATTCTAAAACTCTAGAAAATATACACTTAAGTACATGTTCAAATGTTCGATATGGTTCTTTATGTTTTTAAGGTACATTATTAATAATTTATCTATGTGAATATCTTTATAATAATTTAAAATATTTTCTAATTAATTGATAAATATATTTTACAGTGGGAACAAAATAGTCCTAAAACGCTCCAATAAAAACAAAATAGCCACATGTGGGATCCGGTGCCCACAAGGTGGGACCAGTACAAAAAAAACTCTATGATATATGTTTTTTCATCAGTTCTATCTAAAAAACTTATTAATTTTTGTTTTCAAGTTCTTGAAATTTTTAATCTTTCATTTTCGAGGATATTTATAGCCAAGAGTAACGATTCAAAGCTTATTTTGACATTTTCGGCATTCAAAAAAGGTAAACATGATGTTAACTCAAATCTACCTAAGTTCTTAAAGATTTTCGAAAATTTACAGATAGTAGACTTCATGTGAAGTCTACAAACAAAAGTAGACTTCTCTTGAAGTCTGCTAGTCAACGCAGAAATAAATTTTGCAGTTGACCAAATTTTTGAGTTACAAGAGTAGACTTCTTTAGAAGTCTGCATGCTTTTCTTTGATGGCAAAAAAAAATTTGCAGACTTCTTAAGAAGTCTACTTAAATTCGGGTTAGTTTTGCAATTGACCAGCAGTTTGACTTTTTCAGTAGATTTCACATCATTTAAGTAGACTTCTGTTGATGTCTGCATACGTCACGTGAAGTCTACTTTTTTCTAAGGGGGTTAGTTTTGCAATTGACCGAAATAGCAAATATTGACCAAAATATTAGTAGACTTCACGTGATAAGTAGACTTCACAAGTAGACTTCAAGTGAAACGTAGACTTCAGAAGTAGACTTCAAGAGAAGTCTACAACTCTCACAGACTTCACCTGAAGTCTACTTTTCAAAATTAAAATGTTCATTATTTATTAATATAAAGTAGACTTCAAGAGAAGTCTACACTACTTTTTGAGTAAACTTCTCTTATAGTCTACTTTCATAGTAGACTTCTTAAGCAGATTTCATAATAAAAGTCAAATTTAGTCAACTCGAGAGTCGACTTCAACGGAAGTCTACTAAAATATGTACTTTTCTTGGGAATTAGAGTAGACTTCATTTTGAAGTCTACTCAAAAAATCAACATTTGATCAATTGCAAAACTAACCCCGTTTTCAGTAGACTTCATTCTGAAGTCTACTCCGAAAAGTCAACATTTGGTCAATTGCAAAACTAACCTAAAGAAGTCTACTCGTATTAAAGTAAACTTCATTTGCAGTTTGTCTTTTCTTAGAGGAGACTTCAAAAGAAGTATACTTTTAAAACGCAGACTTCATTTGTAGACTTCAAGAGAAGTCTACTTTGTCTTTTTGTAAAAATGCATTTAAACCATGTCTTTTTGTATTTTTTTTATGTTTGTTTGATACTTTTATTGCTTCTGTACGAGCCTTATTTGTATATTATATTTAAGTCTGTGTAAATTTTAGGAATAATATAGGTAGTTAGCTCATTCTAAGTAGACTTCATATGAAGTTAACGAAGTCTACTAGTGAAGTCTACTAGTGAAGTCTGCTAGTTATATAGTAGACTTAATATAGAATCTCATTTTTTTTATTAATACTATATGTCTAGCTTTTATTTGTTATTAATGTGGTATATGTATTTATTTTCAGGTAATAGTTCAGTTAGCTATTGTTTGTGAAAAATAGATTATGATCGAACCATTATCGAAGAGTAGTGTGACAAGATTAACCTCTCTTTTGAGTAGAATTCAAAGTTAATTTTGTAAAATGCCTTTAAAACACTAAGGAAATTTCATGGGATGGTGTATTGGGAGGTGTACAACAATTAGACTTTATGGGATTTTTCATTCCATAATTTTATTATGACAGTAATGAGTACAAATCCAATGAAAAGAACTCAACATGTTTTGTCCAATTTGGAAGTTATAGTTATCAGTCATATTAATTGTGTTGATATTTTAGGCTTTTAGCATGCTGGTATATATTACTTTACTGCAAGCCACATGTTAGATAGTTTATAAGAGAATAATACTATTTTGACAACAAAAGTTGCAAGTTTGGTTCAAATGGCAATCCGTAAACTACCATGAGATGAAAGTTAAAGTAAGAGAATTAGTTAGTCTGTAGTCTATGATAACACATAAAACAATTGTTTCGATAAGAAACGCAAACTAATTTACATATGACAATGATTGGAAACAAAGACATCAAAGTGAGTGTATGAAGAAGAATCTCGAGTCATATCCAAAGAGACAAAAACAGTTTGTAAGTGATTGTTTGTAATTTATACCATAAGCTCCACGAATCTCTACTTCTCTCCATTCTTGGTTAATGTCTTTAAACTCCTTTTGGAATGTCTCTAATCTCCCAGACTGCAAGCATTCATAAGAAGCTAAATAAAAGCAAGCTCTGCAAATAACTACATCAGTGAATTCACTAATTATATCTTTTAGCTAACCTTCCTAACATCAAGAAAATGCATTAGAACAAATAATTTATCCAAGTTATTCTGAAAAAACATCAAATAACAAACATTACGGATTTGTAAATACACCATAAAAAAAATCAAAGCAATTGCTAGTTAAATAAAACAGAGAGCTTTGTAAAAAATAAGTCAGAGTTAGACCTGAAAATAAAGGAAGAAGATGTTAGTAGAGAAAGAAGAAAGATGAAGAAGAACCCAAAACAAGAAGCAGTTACTTTATCGTTGCCGCTCTTCAATCTTCACCACCGTCCAATCTGTAAGGAAAAAGGGAGAAGAATAAAAGAGAAGAAGAAGAAGAAAAGAAAAAACAACAAAGAAGAAGAAGAAAAACCAACAAAGAAAAAACCTATTGTATGGAAGTCAACGACGGAGAGCACTAGAAGAGGTTGATTCACCGGTGGCCACCAGAGAAGAGAGTCGCCACCAGAGAAGAGTCTCCTCGCCGAAAAGTAGATATAGGGTTTGTGGTGGGGAACGATGGGAGAAGAGAGAATATGAGAAGATTTTTTTTTTCGGCCGCCAAGGCTTTTTTGGTATGTTGTGGTAGAAATTTGGTTTATATATTTAGGTCAAATTTATAGTACCCAAGTACTTTACTTTCATAGTAGATTTCGATTGAAGTCTACTTTAGTAGTAGACTTCTCCTGATGGCTTCTTAATAGACTTCTCTTGAAGTTTACTTTATACCCTAAACCCTAAACCCTAAAACGCAAATCAAATAATTCTATATAATACACCAAAATCAAAATAAAAAAACGTATTTCAAAGATTTAACATTTTTAATCTACTCAAGCTTTCACTCTTTTGTTAAAATTTAAATTATAAAATTTGTACGTGAACAATATTGTTTGATCTTTGTTGGTTTTATTTCACCAAGTGTTTGTGATATTTTATTTTTACACTTCATAATTATTTATATTAAGGTTATTTAGCCAAAAAATTAATCATTTAATAATTATTTATTTTTTAATTTTTAATCATAAAAATAATTAAGGATTAGACTTTTCTTGATGTCTACTATTATAGTAGACTTCAAGAGAAGTCTACTTTTTACCCTGAGGGTGTATATGTAATTGTGCATCTGTTTTTTTTGTTTAGTCATGGAAGGTAAAATAATAAATTCACTACCTTGATGAGTTACTTTTGCAATAAAATTCAAAAAAAGTTAGTTTTTGCATTTGATTTGAAATTTTAGGTTATATTTATCATTATCCCAAAATATAATGAGTATTTGCATTGCATATACACAAGTTGTCAACTTTTTTCAATTGAAACTTAAACTCTTTTGGTTTGTAAGAAAACCAACTAAATTTTTTTCCTCTTTTGTTAATGTTAACTTACAACTGGCCGACCAATTAGTCAAGTTCCTATATAATATATGCAGAGAGACTCGATCCGTGAATATACAAGTACATCTGTCTTTAGTAAACTTACCACGTGCCACTAGACTAAAGATTACTTGTAAGTAAAAATGTATTGTTATTCAAATTACATTTTCAAACTAGTTTATATTTTTAATCTTTCTATTTGGAGTTTGGTTTGAGTATCTAGCTCATAAATTTTTTATTGACTTTGACAATTTAATTGAGAGTATCTTCTTCTCTAGAGGAAATAGTCTAATATGACTCAAGTCATAACCTTTAGGTAGGAACTCGGTTGTTAGAATGTTATTTAGAAACTCCTAAGTTGACATTCAAGTTTTGATCTATTGGTTTTGGTTTTAGCATTTGGATATTGTCTTATAATCCTCATAACTTTGTAAGATTGATTATATCCTCTATATTCTATCTCACTTATTGTTGTACTCTTATTGTTATAATAATCTGCTTCTAATAATATTCAGATTCACATAAAAAAAAAAAAGTTTTACTTCAATCAAATTGTTTTATTCGAACAAAATACCAAAAAACATTACGTGTCTAACTTATAAACATTTATATTACTATACTTTCGCCAAAACATTAGTAAAATAGTAACAAAAAAATCAAATTTGAAGATATTTTCTGGTGATTATAGTTTTGGAAGATAGCAAGTAGCAACACTCAAAACACATTTGGCTATACGAGAACCACGTTTCCTTTCTTGCAAATCAGTTCCTTTTTTCAATTTTTTTTTTGTCCCGACTTGAAGTAAAGTATAAGGGTAACTAAAGAATTATATAAAAAAAAAACTTAAGGTTTATTTGTTGACAAAAAAAAGGGTTATTAGAAGAAAAATTAATGCAAATACAGAAGTTTTTTTAATAATTTAGTGTGTTAGACAAGAAATGGGGATTCATTTTTGATTTACCTATTTTCCTCGCTACAAAGTACAAACAAAAACGAAACCCACAAACTCATTAGATAAAAACCTCTTGTTGTTGGGTTTATCTTTAGTTCATAAGTCATTACATTTCCTTCTTTCGTCTCCGACCGTACTACTCTTCCCCGGGATTTTTTTTTCCGGTAGCCATGCTCCGAACTCTCTCTTGCTCCACATCTCTCACCTCGTCCTCTCTAGTTTTTCGCTTCTTTCACCAGTCCCCTCGCTCTTACATGTCGTTGTCATCATCTACCGCAACTCTTCGTGTTCCCAGTCGCAGCCTTCGCCGGATTTCTTCTCCTTCAGTCGCCGGTAAACGTCTCTTGCTCCGAAGAGGGTTGCGGATTCCTTCCGCCGTCGGTCGCGGTGTCAATGCCCAGTTCTCTCGGCTCTCTGTTCGCGCCGTCGCCACACAGCCCGCACCATCTTATCCTGGTGGGGATTTGCACTTAACTTTTTACTCTCTCTTTTTCTTCTTGTTTGAAGATTGATTATTGGATGCTTTGTTCTCTTAGTTTAGATTTCGGATTGTTTCTCTTTGGTGGACATTTTGTTGATGCTGTTGCATTTACCAACACACTTGACCCTTTCCTTATAGAACATTCCGAGATGTCTTCTGTACTTTGTGCCACTTTTGAAATCAGGTTTCTGGTTTGGGATAGGTTCTAAAGTTTAGATAGGTGTAAAACCATTTTCTTTGTTGCTTTGTGTTCTTCTTTTTAATTACTGCTGATACGTGATTTCTCTTCTTTTTTCGTGAATCAGTTGTAGGTAAAGATGAGGCTGAGAAGCTTGGATTTGAAATAGTTTCTGAAGAATTCATCTCAGAGTGTAAATCAAAGATGATTCTTTTCAAACACAAGAAAACTGGTTGCGAGGTTATGTCTGTGTCAAATGAAGATGAGAACAAGGTGTTTGGCGTTGTTTTCAGGACTCCTCCGTAAGTTTAGCGCATAAATAACTTTATCTTTGTTTTAAGCTGACTTGAGTTTTATTTAGATAGGCAATTGGAATTGGTAGCAAGCGTTTCACTCTTGAAATTTAACTAATCAAAATGGTCAAGTGTAATGCTACTCATTAAAGGTCATAGTGTTTGGATTAGTCCTACAAAATTTTTGGGCAAGCCATCTCATTTCCTCTTCTTCTTTATTTGTACTTGTCAAAAGTCAAGTGGTGTAAGCTTTTGAAGTTCACAACTTGTCAGATTTCTCAACGCGTTGTAACAAGACATTATGAACAATTTTACTTTCAGTTGATATTGGCCCCACAGAGTAAACCTCTTTTTCAAATGGGTCTTAAGTTAGGGCTTGCAAACTTGTGATTTCGTTGTTAATGCAGGGAAAATTCCACTGGCATTCCACACATACTGGAACATAGCGTTCTATGTGGTTCAAGAAAGTACCCGCTAAAAGAGCCATTTGTTGAACTACTCAAGGGAAGTTTGAATACTTTTCTAAATGCGTTCACATATCCGGATAGGACCTGCTACCCTGTTGCTTCCACAAATACAAAGGTACAAGGAGCCAAATGTAAAGTTTTTCCTTTTTTTTTTTGTCTTCGCGGAGCTCAACATCTTGCTTGCTGTTATCACTATCTAATTGGTTTTTGTCTGATCATTTTCAATCATTATCTATGGTAGGATTTTTACAATCTTGTCGATGTATACTTGGATGCTGTCTTTTTCCCCAAGTGTGTGGATGACGCTCACACTTTTCAGCAAGAGGGCTGGCACTATGAGCTTAATGATCCATCAGAAGACATATCCTACAAAGGTATTATTCACCAAGGATTCCACTTTAGAGCTCTTTTTCCTTACTCTTTAGTGTCTTTAGTATCGATGTCTTTTTGTTTATCTGCTACTTTATATACTCACCCATCCTATCTCATCGGTGATGCTTGATTTCAGGTGTTGTTTTCAATGAGATGAAAGGTGTCTATTCACAGCCTGATAATATCTTAGGGCGTATTGCTCAACAGGCAAGTTTTGTGTGTTTGCTTCATATAACTGACAGTTCTTCGATATCAAATATTTTAGTGAGTTCGGGTTGATGTTGAGTTACATTAGCAGTTGATCTTCTCGGATGTTTTCTAAAGCACCTGATTGTATGTGCCTTACATACTCATGTTTTGTATTGTGCATTTGAATAGATTTGTATATCGAGAGGTTCTGAAGCTGAAGTTTAATCCGATGTTGGTGTTTAGTAATTAACTAGATGATTACCCATTTGAAATGTAAACATATCTTTCTTGAAAATGCCACTTGGTAGAAAAAAACCTTGTAAAATAATCTGAGATTATATTTTCTAATGATTGAAATCACTTAATGTTGTTATTCACTCTTATTAGGCCTTATCCCCGGAAAATACATATGGTGTTGACAGTGGAGGTGATCCAAAAGATATCCCTAAGCTGACATTTGAGGAATTTAAGGTTTGTTGTTCAAACTAATTATGCTAGTATACTGATAAAGGAGCCTGATCTTATGTGTAACTTCTGATGCATAGTATATATGTTGTCATGGGACACAATTTTAGGAGTTCCACCGTCAGTATTATCACCCAAGCAATGCCAGGATTTGGTTCTATGGAGATGATGATCCAGTTCATCGCCTCCGTATCTTAAGTGGTAAAGAGTGATATCTTCTTTTTTCACACTAGAAATAATCGTCTTATTTTTTTAGTGTTTTTTCTTTTTTTTCTTGTGTCAATTTTGAAATATATTTTATATTTTCGTTTTTATGTGTAGAGTACTTGGATATGTTTGAAGCAAGTCCATCTTGCGATAGTTCAAAGATTATACCTCAGAAGCTATTCTCGGAGCCTATCAGACTGGTTGAGAAATATCCTGCTGGTCGAGATGGTGACCTTAAAAAGAAGCACATGTTGTGCGTTAATTGGCTATTGTCTGAGAAGCCTTTGGACTTGCAGACCCAACTTGCACTTGGGTTCCTGGAGCATCTAATGCTGGGGACTCCAGCTTCACCACTAAGAAAAATCTTATTGGAAAGCGGTTTAGGAGAAGCTCTTGTCCAAAGTGGGCTGTCAGATGAACTCTTGCAGCCCCAGTTCAGTATTGGTTTGAAAGGTGTGTCTGAAGATAATGTTCAAAAGGTTGAAGAGTTAATCATGGATACTCTGAAAAAGTTGTCAGAAGAAGGTTTTGACCATGAGGCTGTTGAGGCATCCATGAATACAATTGAGTTTTCTCTGAGGGAAAACAACACAGGATCTTTCCCTCGTGGTTTATCACTTATGCTTCAATCTATTGTAAGTTAATATGCCTGATATGCTTACATGTCTGTCTATTCACGTATCACTCCTTATCTGATTTTTCGCTGTTTAGGCAAAATGGATATACGATATGGATCCTTTTGAGCCATTAAAGTATACGGAACCATTGAAGGCCCTAAAAACTAGAATAGCTGAGGAGGGATCTAAGGCTGTTTTTTCCCCACTGATAGAACAGTTTATTTTGAACAACTCTCATCGTGTTACCATAGAGATGCAGGTATTCTTCTTTAAGGAATTTATTATTGCTATTCAGTGTCTGTTTAGTTTGTGCTAAAGATGAGTTTTGTCAGCCTGATCCTGAAAAAGCTAATCAAGAGGAAGTGGAAGAGAAAAATATCCTGGAAAAAGTTAAAGCAAGTATGACAGAAGAGGATCTTGCAGAGCTAGCACGTGCTACAGAAGAGTTGAGATTGAAACAAGAAACTCCTGACCCTCCTGAAGCACTGAGATGTGTCCCAAGTTTGAACCTAAGTGATATTCCAAAAGAACCCACTTATGTTCCCACCGAGGTAACCAATTTGCTAGCCTTTGCTTTTGTTGTATTTTGTTACATCTCTCAAGCTTGTGGATTTTACTGATATGAAGTTTTAAACGATAGATTGGAGATATTAATGGTGTGAAGGTTTTGCGGCATGACCTTTTTACCAATGATATTATCTACGCTGAAGTAGTCTTTGATATGGGTTCGCTGAAACATGAGCTTCTTCCACTAGTTCCACTTTTCTGGTATGATATAAGCTTTTCTAAGAGTTTATTACCATATTTTCTAACGAGTTCTTCATAGCTTCGTTGTTTCTTCTGCTATTAGTTTAATTGGATTTCGTTTTCTCGCGGAAACTTGCATTTATTATTCATCTGAAACAGAGTTAATCATTTCTGGTGTGATTTTTTATCAAAGTAATTCATGGTGTCCGATTTTCAGAAGCATAAGAAATTTTCGTAGTTCAGGGGTCACTTTGACAGCTGTAATAATAGCGACTATTTTGCTATCATACTATATTGATATTTTAACTCCGATGAAAATTGTTTGTTGACAGTCAATCATTGATGGAGATGGGTACAAAAGATTTGACTTTTGTACAACTTAATCAGTTAATTGGAAGGAAAACCGGAGGGATATCAGTTTATCCCCTTACGTCATCAGTGAGGGGGAAAGATGAACCATGCAGTAAAATGATTGTACGTGGAAAATCAATGGCTGGGCGTGCGGACGACTTATTTAACCTGGTACTTAGTCTTTTAACATCCCTTGCTTTAGCTTATCGCAGTTTTCTCGAGATTTATATACTTTGTTTTACGGGATATCTAGAGCTGATAGATTATGTTTTCTCGGGTCTCTAAGAGATATAGGGCACATGGAAATTTGCGGTTGCATGGCCCTGTAGTTAGTTTGATAAATATATTTTACCAACTTGCTTGTGTCGAGATTTGTGTATGCTGGGTTGTCTAGCTGATATATTTTTTTCCCTCTCTCATCTCTTTCCCCGTGTCTTTTTCTTCTCTAAGTACTTGATTTTTTCTCTACTGTTACTATGAGCACTGGATTACAGTAACAGCCACTCTGAGTGAAACATAGGATTTCTCTGCTCGGATATAATGTAACCTCCTTATAGAAATAGATAGTATGGAAGAAATTTGCAAAAAAATTCAAAGCCTTGCACAACTAGTTTCATGGTCCAACTAGAACATTTATTGACTCCCATATATTATGTTGTTTCTGTCAAACGTATAGGTTGGTCCTTATCTTCATTGCCTTTTCTCTTGCTGCAGATGAATTGCTTGTTGCAAGAGGTTCAATTTACAGATCAGCAGCGGTTTAAACAGTTTGTCTCCCAAAGCAGAGCAAGGATGGAGGTATGTATTAGTTTTCTTTCTGCTTTTGCATGATAGCTGAAAATCAATAGTAGTGGTATTAATATCAGATTGCATTCAATGCAGAACCGACTGAGGGGAAGTGGTCATGGAATTGCTGCGGCAAGGATGGATGGAATGTTGAACATTGCTGGATGGATGTCTGAACAGATGGGTGGTCTCAGGTTGGAACTTGATAATTCTTGTTTTAACGTTTAGTTTACCCATTGTTTCTCTTTAGTGTTGATCTTTATTGAGGTTGAACTTGATTCACATTTGAGCTAGAACCTAACAAAGTTGAGCATCTTCTCTTTTGTAGTTATCTTGAATTTTTACATACTCTTGAAAAGAAAGTGGACGAAGATTGGGAAGGGATTTCATCCTCACTTGAGCAGATCAGAAGATCTTTGCTTGCCAGAAATGGTTGCATAGTTAATATGACTGCTGATGGGAAGTCTCTCACCAACGTCGAAAAATCTGTTGGGAAATTTCTAGAATCACTCCCTGAAAACCCGTCTGGTGGGCTCGTCACTTGGGATGGTCGACTTCCTCTGAGAAATGAAGCTATCGTAATACCAACTCAGGTTAGCAACTTTATACAGGACGTGTATGAGTTTAGTGTTTTCGATATAGTTACTCAGCTTTCATACTCTATTTGCAGGTAAACTATGTTGGAAAAGCAGGTAACATATACGGCACCGGATATGAACTTGATGGCAGTGCATATGTTATATCAAAACATATTAGCAATACATGGTTATGGGATCGGGTTCGTGTAAGCGGTGGTGCATATGGAGGTTTCTGCGACTTTGATTCGCATTCAGGTTAAAAAGAAAAGCAAAACTACTACTATTTACCTTCTCGAATGTGAAAACAGTTGTCCTAACATACATTCTTCTGATTATATTTAAACTGGATCTTGTCTTATGTTTCAGGAGTATTTTCTTTCTTATCGTACCGAGATCCAAACTTGTTGAAGACACTTGACATATATGATGGGACTGGAGATTTCTTACGTGGGCTTGATATGGATCAAGAGACACTCACTAAAGCGATTATCGGAACCATCGGTGATGTTGATTCATACCAACTACCTGATGCCAAAGGTTATAGCAGGTAAATGACTTCATTGTTTTCTTTTCATTTTGAATGAACATAACAACGGATCCTGAGTCAAACTTGTGTCAAATCTCTTTCATTCAGTTTGTTGAGGTATTTACTTGGAGTAACTGACGAAGAACGACAAAGAAAGCGTGAAGAGATATTAACAACAAGGTTGGTTAATTAACGACATTGTCTTCATAAAAAACTTCTTGAGCATTGTAATTAAAAGTGTTAGTTCGTTTTCCTATAATCTTTGCTTCACATTCACAGTTTGAAGGACTTCAAGGATTTCGCAGAAGCAATAAATGCGGTCAAAGATAAAGGTGTTGCGGTGGCTGTTGCATCCGCAGAAGACATAGATGCAGCGAACATTGCGCGCCCCAACTATTTCCAGGTCAAGAAGGCTCTCTAAATGGATCATACAACATTTAATAAATATCATTTGAGAATCTCTTTTCATTAATTGTCTTACTTTCTACCAAAGTGATTACAATAGATGACCAACATCGTGAATTTTCACAGTACATGAAGCATTTCACCTTCAACGTATAGATACTTTTTAGTCTATTTTTATTCCTATCCAAACTGGCTCAATGAACATCATAATTACTCAGATGATTATTGTTGTTATGCAAGGGACAAAGTCAAACAGTTGAAATCCGAGAATAACAAACCTTTTTATATTAGATGAATTAGAGTTTTTTCAGCAAATATCCGCCAGATTTAGAAGCTCATATATAAGTCTTTGAGTGGTAGGCCAGCAACTAAAGATTTATCTTGGCATGCCTGTTCTCCAGAAGATAATAAATAAATACACATTTGAAACTGTTTTTCAGCGTTTTTCTTCGAAATAAAAATGCAAAACATTAAGTCTTGCTGGCCAGAGTAACTACACATGTACATTCTATGAGTACAACCCTGCTTCCTAAATCGACTTTGTCTATCATTGATAGTATTCCTTGGACCTTTTATGGGAAGGAACTTCCAAAAAGAAACAAAACGCATCTTTTGACTTGAAAAAAACGATGTTGTAAGAAGAGTGAGAGAGGTCTTGACTTACGTACCTCTAGTGATATGAATCTTGCGCTTTTGTCAAAATTAGGCTGGAAATTGTTAAATGATCATACGAGTTTATGGGGCAATATTTTAAGATCCAAATACAAGGTTACAGATGCTTCTGAAACAGTTTGGTTGTCTCGTAAAACCAACAGTGTTCTACTTGGAACAACATTAAACTTGGTTTAATGAAAAATGTCTTACCGGGTTTAAGTTGGGTACTAGTTGATGGTAAACAAATCAAGTTTTGGACTGATGTGGCTTCTTGACAAAATCTCTCCTTGACTTGACAACCTCAATGTTACCTTTAAACTGTGAATAAATTCGAGTATGTGACAAATGGAGTTCGAGATGGTACTGCTAGACCGGATATGGGTCATTTATTTGCGACAGTATGGAGCGTGAAAGTGTCAGCTTCAAGTCATGCTCATAAATAAAGAGTGATGGGCTTTAACTTCTTTGAGGCCGTTACTGTTAATTCGGCATGCTCGGTCGTCGATCTTTGTTCGTCGAATTTGGGAGGTCCAAGACCAAATCTTTAAATAGATTTGCCGAGGCCCTGATCTTTAAAGTGGGTCTGTTTCTTCTTCATGAGCTTTTTGATAGAGGAGGTCAAATTGGGCCCACCTCCTACACATGTGAAAGAACTAATTTATGATAAAAAATTAGCTCTTTTTAATATCGTTGTTACATTTTCAGCTAATAGTTAATGCATCTGAAATTATATTTTACCCTACTATATGTGAGTACGAGGTCTTAAAGATGAGTTAAGTTTAGGCTATAAATCAGATTTGTCGATTCAATTGAAAAGACAAAAAAAATTCACTTTTTTGACAACATATTATATTATATTAATTTTAACTGCCAAGAATAGACATATAGTTTATATAGGAACAATTCCTAGATAAATTATGAATGCAATGAGCTAACCAATGTACTTTTTTATTGAGCATGTTGAAAATATGACAAAAAAAAAGTTGGAAAAAAGTCTTCCCAGTGTATTAACCTTTTTTAATTTTCTTTTTTGTAAATTAGCTATATTCAATTAAATCAAATAAAGTGAAAAATGTAATAAAACTGAATTTGCCAAAAAACATGTGACTAGTTGTCTTTCACATGATCTACCTTGCATCAAGTGGTGAGTTCAAATCTTACCTAATTTGAATCGGAACATCTAGGCTATAAATTGGGTCATGTCGATCTAATTGTTGACAAAAAAACACTATAGGAAATATGACTTTTCATAGCACATTATGATAGTGTTTTTGTATTTTTTGGTATGGTTGAGTTTTTTATAGCGTTTTTTATTCTTTGTGTAAATAAAAACGCTATAATAAGTTAGGCGCCAAAAAGTGTAATTTGTCCGGCTTATGTTTTTGTTCTGCATATTCTATTATAGCACTTTCGAATCTGTTAAACGCTAAAGTATGTTAACCACATCTCAAAAAATTATTTTTTGCCCATTGAAGTGAAAAGTTAATTTGGGAAAAATGCTTAGACTTAAAAAAATTAGGGATTTCACTTTTTTGGTATCTCTTTCGTCGACCTCTCTATCTCATGTTTCGCTGTTGAACTCACTAACTTTCAGTGTCGAAATCCCTCAAACTCCATCTCTGTCACTATCAATTTCGAATTCTCTCTCTCTCTCTCTCGCTTTCTTTCTCTCGGTCTTAGTCACATAGAAGCTGAAACTTCATTCAAAGGTACATTGATTTAGACTATAACATTCAGTTTGGGATTTCTATGGAAGCTTTAGGTTCAGTGTATATGCTTACTTCGACATTATCGATTTCTTTTAGTTCATTGTCTCGATTTTATATCTATTTTACTCTCTTGAGTTTTCTCTTGAGTTTTCTCAACTAGTTTTGCAGATTATGAGACAAGATCTTCACAGCTTCCACTCTTATCTCTTTCAATTTCAATCTTAGTTATGATCTCTCTCTATTAGGTATGATCGAAGGTTATGTTTCTTTTTAAGGATAATCGAATTGGATTTGATTAACTAGCCCACTTCAAACGGAAAGGTTGCTCTGTATTTTGCATAGTTGTTCCATTAAACTTCTATGAAACCTTTTCAACTATATCATGTATTAAACTCCACAAATCCATAGCCTTCAGATGAATTAGTATGCTTATTACGAATCACGTTCATCAAAACAATTTGTATCAAACACAAAGTACATATACTTAGAAATATTAGTAATTTTTGTTAAAAACTATGCTTTTGTTGATCTGATGAGTGATTGTTTCAACAATTAATGCTTTCTTTAGTTCATGGTCTCAATTTGATATCGTGTTGGATTTTGTATTATCTTGCATGTGTTAAATTGCTATAACTGAGATTTTTTGAATGTTTCTCTTATATTTTGTCAATTTGTTGGGCATATTTCTCACTTCATAATCTTCACGGCTCCTCATTACTGCATCTGATTGCTATTGTGTAAGCTATTATTCCTTATTCTTGTTTTAATTTTGTCTCAGCTATGATTTGAAGTGTGTGAGTATGATAAATATTGTGTGTATGATAGATGGACTTATAATCTATAATGTATGTATAATTGGTGGTGGAACTGTGGTTCTATTACTGTAGAATGGACAGGGTATAGGTTTGATGCCAAGGTATGAATATGGTTGCTATTTCTTTACATTGATTACTTGTTTCATCACGATTTATGATACAAAAATATATTGAGATATTAAAATCTTCATTATTTTAACATATAGAGCTAGACTTGAGTATGTGAAAGGTGCAAGATATTTTGTTATTGTATCATCTAGGAGGTTGGGGTATCCATCCAAGATGTTTTGTCCTTGCTTTGAATGTCGCAATGTTTGCTACCAGCTCATAGAAACTATAGTAGAGCATCTAGTAATTAAGGGAATGGATCAGAAGTATAAAAAGAATTCTTGCTAGAGTAAGCATGGGGACATAAGGAATGAGAAGTTTGATAATGTTCCTGTTCAAGAAACAGAGGCTTTTGAGTTGCTTAGAACTGCTTTTTTTAGTGGTGAAGGAAATACACAGACATCGAATCACATTGAAGGTGAAGATGATGGTATTGAAACTGTAGAAAACTCTGTGTTTAGGAAGAAATTGAAGGATGCTGAAACTCCTTTGTACCAGACGTGTCCAAACTACACTAAGGTTTCAGCTATTATGGCCCTTTACCGCATAAAAGTTAAGAGTGGAATGTCAGAGAATTATTTTGATCATTGATGTTACTCATATTTTGTCGGTTTTGAGCTCATTATTACAGTTATATTTTGGGAATTTGTCTGTGTTTTATTGAGATTTCAGGTCAAAAACGTTTAAAGTTGGAATCATGCTTGAAGGTGGACTTTGGAGAAGTTTGAAGCATTTTTGAGTATTCTCCACGAGAGAGAGGATCGATCGATCAACACAAGGATCGATCGATCAGTACTTTAACGAAGAATCTACGCTCGATCTGAAGAACGACTTGGCTTCTGAAAGATCAACTCAAGACCCAAAGATCGATCGATCAACTCAAGGATCAATCGATGAATTCCCTTCAAAGAAACCTAATTTCACGATTTTCCAGCTTTTGTTTTGGAACCT
>OVBA01005901.1:0-18471 GCA_900406435.1 Lepidium aucheri
ACTACTTTAGTAAAACCTCATATTTCATGCACCATTTTAGTAAATCACCCAAAAAAAAATTAAAACTAATAAGCATCTTTAGAAGTCTCTTTCGGGTGTTTTTCCTCTTCATATAATTTCATGTTTACTAAATTTTAAAACTGATCTTCTCCCTCGTTCTTTTAGAGAATTAGATTAGTTATGTAACTTTGGTGATTTATTGATATATTAGTTGACAAAAAAAACTAATAAGACGTCTTTAATAAAAAATTAAAACTTTTTACTATTTGGAGGACAATGATACGATGACCAAATCCAACTAACAAAAAGAATAATACTTTTGCAGACCAAAAAAGAAAAGAATAACATTTGTACTTATTATATTCTTTTGCATCAATCATCTACTAATCATATTTTTCTCAAATGTGTAAATCTAACTAATCACTCCTTATTAATATTACCGCATAGTTTAAGTGATCATATCCAACAACTAATTAATCGATGGCTGAGATTAATAAGACAAAATATGCAGTAGCTTTCGAATTGTGGTGTGTAGAATTTTATAATAGCTATTGGACAATTTGAGTGTCCGAAAGCAACATCCAAACAATTCTCAACCCCGAATCTTTTACACTATGATATTTAAAGCATTACAAGCATAACCACATAAACCTTAAATAAAATATACTCCTATTTCATATTACTTTGTTTCACTTTAGTTGTCATTCTCATTTTCTAATATAATTTTTAATATAAAATTATCTCATTTTTCCTCATTAAATAAATAAAATATTAAATGATTTAGAATTCTAAAAGTCAAATAAGAGGATAACAGAACTTTTATCTATTTTTTAATATGCGTGAAAAATTCTAAAATGACAAATAAACTAATATAAAAAGAGTATATAAAACATAACCAACAAAAAAAAATACTAAGAACACTTTTTTTCCCAACCAAATCTAATCACTCAATGGTAATACTAATTAAACCTGGTAAGAAAACCGAATATATATTTTCTTCTGCTTTTTTTCCTAGTTGGTAATACTACAATAAAAACTTAAGGGAAAATGACTTAAATGACTCAAAATTCCATTTTGAATGCAAAATATACCCCATTTGTTTTTTCTCCAAAAGTAACCTCCAAAGGTAGTGAATTTATAATTTTTACCCTTAATGACCAAACAAAAAACTTGAATACGTAATTACCTCTATACCCTTTTGCGTTATAGGAGACTTTAGTCTGAAGTCTCCTCACGAAAACTTCATGGTGAAGTCTCTTCTTTTTAATTATATATATAATTGGGATTAAAATAGTAATTAATGTTATATGTTTATAAGTTATATTACAAAATATAATAACAAACAAATATCAAGCATGAAAAATAAAACTTTGATAAAACATGGTGAAATAAGATGAATGAAGATCAAACCACAAAGTTCCTAAACAAACTATATCATGGTTTAGGGTTTGGGGTAATAAGATATGATAAATATGTGGTATTTTGTGGATTTTATATTTGGAATGTAGAAATTAAATAATAAGATTAAATTTTGCATATATTTTGAAATTATAAGTTTGCGGTCTAACATTTGTGCATTATAAAATAAAGTTTGCATTAAGGTTTAGAACTTTGAGTTTTAGGGTTTTGTGGAGACTTCACATGAAAGTTGTAAGATCATCATAAAAATAAAATTTTTATAAATTTTAAATTTTTTTATCTTTTGGGGCTAAATGAAAATTTTAAATTCATGCAGAAATTGTAAATTTTATTCGATTGTGCATATATTCAAAAAATAGTTAGGTTGTGCATATATTTAGAAGAGTAAAATTAAAATAGAATGTTTATTAATAGAGTTAAAATTTACAGTTTATAATTTATGGTTTAGGGTTTAGGGTATAGTGGAGACTTCACAGTGAAGTCTCCTGTAGTAGTTCTACTTCCTGAAGTCTCCTGTAGTAGAAGACTTCACAGTGAAGTCTCGTGTAGTAGAAGACTTCATAGTGAAGTCTCCTGTAGCAGAAGACTTCACAGTGAAGTCTTCTCCTCCAAAAATTAAATTCGATTGTGCTAAACCAAAATTAACCAATAATTGAGCCAGAAAGTTAACCTACATATAAATACAAATTTTAGAAGAAGCAAAAAAACCCTAGCCACTTTTTATCTCTTTTTCTCTCTCATCTCCTCTCTTCTTCTTCATCTTCTCTCTTCTTCTTCTTCATCATCGTCTTCTTCTTCATCTTCTCTCTTCTTCTTCATCATCTCTCTTCTTCATGTATGTCTTTCCATCCAACATGTAAGTTTACTCTTCTCTCCTCCTTCAAGATCTAAGGTTTTTTTACTATTTTCCCACAATTTTTGCTTTTTTTTGCATGTTCCATGGGAAGTTTCCAACCACCAAAGCTTCTTGTCTATGACCAACATTCATCATGTCTTCAAAAAGGTAGATTTGTTTTAAAGATCCGATTTTAAAGGAGATTTTGTAAAATTTTTGGTTTTTAAAATATTTTTATAGTTGGAAATTGTATTTTTAATGAATCTTTTGTGAAAGATTTAAATTTTTGAACTTTCTTGTGAAATAATTTATTTTTAAAGAATGTTATGTGAAAGTTTTATTTTTTTTTGTGCTTTCTAGTTCAAGATTTGTTTTTGAAATGAGATCTTGTGAAAAATTTGATTTTTTATTGAATTTAGTTAAAGATTACATTTTTAATGAATATGATGTGAAATATCTTTTTTTAAAAGAATTTATTTTTCTTATATAACTTTTCTTGTGAAAGATTTTTTTTTTAATTTTCTTTTAAAAAGATCTTTATTTTAATTTTCTTGTGAAAGATTTCATTTATTATGATTGTGTGAGCTTCTTTGTGTTTTCTAGTTATAGATTTATTTTGAAATGAGATCTTGTGAAAAGTTCTAGTTGTTTTGGTATAATCTAGCTAAAGACGGAATTTTTTTATATGATTTGTTTCAGATTGTCGTCTTTTGATGTTTGGTGGAGACTTCTAGTGGAGACTTCTGGTGGAGAGGAGTCTTCTGGTGGAGAGGAGTCTTCTGGTGGAGTCTCTTGGTGAAGTCTCTTGGTGGAGTCTCCTAGTGAAGTCTCCTAGTAGAGTCTCCTGGTGGAGTCTTCTGGTGGAGTTTTCTGAAGGAGACTTCTGAAGGAGAGTTCTAAAAGAGACTTCTGAAGGAGACTTCTGAAGGAGACTTCTCAAGCAGACTTCTTAAGGAGACTTCTCAAGGAGACTTCTTAAGAAGACTTCTGAAAGAGACTCCTTTCTCTAAAAAACTGATGGTGGTTATTGATCTTGATTCCACTATCTTCTTCTTGCTTTCATAAGGGAACCAATGCAGCTAGGAAATCGGGTGGCCAGCAAAGAGAACATATTGTAGATAATTTTTTGTCAACAAATTGTAAATATTACATTGTAGATAAGTGTGGAATTGGCATTGATGGCTATTATAGATTATGTAACATAATTATAACGAATTGTTATGTAAGCGAAATTTTTTTATGTTATTTTGTTTAAAAGAGTTCTTAAACATATCAAACATTTATTAATTTCGATAAAAATTTTTAAAGTGAGTTCCCTAAGTTATACCCTAAAATAATTTTTCAAGGACAAAGAAGAATTTCGTAAGTTATTCACATAATATCACGTACAAAACAAAGATTCATACAACCATAACTATTTGTACAAGTTTATTTGTGACAAAGTTGACACAATTCATACAGCCATAACTATCAAGAAAAAATTCATACAAGTATATTTTTGACTAGTAGACTTCACTAAAAGTCTACTTTGAATGAGCTAACTACCTATATCACTTTTAAAATTTACAGAGGATTAAATATAATATATAATTATGTTAAACTTGTACAAAACATTATATAAATGATATTAATGCAAAAAAATGGTAAAAGTATCGTTAAGATATAAAAAAAAGGAGACTTCACGTGAAGTCTCCTGATTGTATGAGGAGACTTCACCTGAAGTCTCCAAAGCTAACAAGAAGACTTGCTATAATATTTCCCATACATGTTATAATCTCCATCATCCATATACACTTCCGGTTCACCATCAAGGGGGTAACTGAACCATTGCCCTGCACAACATAATCAAAACACAAAATTAATACCAAAAAATTGGAAAATGCTTCGTAAATATACAAATGTATCACACAAAAAAGAAAACTTCAATCAGAAGTCTCCAGATTGTCAGAGGAGACTTCACCTGAAGTTTCTAAAGTTAAAAAGAAGACTTCACGTGAAGTTTCCTAAGATTATTTTTGCATTTGACTAAATTTTGACTTTTCTGAAGGAGATTTCACGTGAAGTCTCATTTTTAAAAGGTCATATTAGCAATTGCCCAGAAATAATGTTTTTAAAAGGATACTTCAGGTGAAGTCTCCTAAAAATAGTAGTTTTCTCAAAATATTGGAGACTTCACGTGAAGTCTCCTAAATATGACAGAGGTTAGTTTTGAAATTGACTAAGTTTGACTTTAAGAAATGAAGTCTCTAGGTGAAGTCTCCACGTGAAGTCTCCAGGTGAAGTCTCCAAATGAAGTCTCTAAGTGAAGTCTCCGGAAGTTGTTAATTTTTTATTATTTTTTAGTTGCGTAGAAAGCATACATGGGGTCCATTTTATTATTAAAAAATGGAGACTTCACGTGAAGTCTCCGGTGTTTGAGGAGACTTCACGTGAAGTCTCCTATTTAACATAAGTTATCAGATTTTTAGGTCAAATAATTGTATGGTTGGTCAACTTCAAAACAACCCTTTTAGATACGGAGACTTCACTTAGAAGTCTCCACAATTTGAGGAGACTTTAGGAGAAGTCTCCGTAAAAGTCAAACTTTAGTCAATTCCCAAACTAACTCATTTTTTAGGAGACTTCANGTAGGAGACTTAAGGTGAAGTCTCCGTAGAATTTTTTATTTTCATCAAACAAGAATGTGGAGACTTCATGGAGAAGTCTCCTGTACGGATTCAGAAATAGTCAAATGCAAAACTAACCTCATGGTTGACTAGGAGACTTCTATGCAACTTTTTGAAAAAATCCAAAAATTTCACACATTTTAGTTGAAGTTATATATACCTTACTTAGATGCCTATAATGTCGATATGCATGTTTAATGATTGTTGGAGAGAGATAATGTCAAAATACAATGTTTAAAAAATGATTGAATGAAAATTTGAGAGATTTATGGATGGAAATGAAGAGAAAATGAGAGATAATGTGGTTGAATATTGTTTACAAGCAATTAAAGCTCGAAATAGGTAGTTTCATAATCATTAAGAGGTTTGATTTGGTTGTTAATGGTTGTTGGTAGCATTGAAGAAAATGACATTTTCGAAAATAGTTGAGGTTAGATATCTATTTTGGTAATTTTAAGTTGAGATAAAATTAAAAGAAAAAAAAAACTAAAAGTTAATGGCATTTCCGAAAATATATAAAGAAGTAAGGGTATTTTAGAATGAATTTAGGAGAGAGAAATTTGTGGGTTACTTTTGCCAATTCATTGAAAGTAACCCAAAACTTAAACTAGCTCTTCCAAATAATTGTTTGAAATTGAGAGTATCCAAACTTGGGCAAAGAAAGACAACCATAATGATTTTTTAACTAATTGAACCAACTCAACTTAGTAAACCCAAATTTTCTAATATTTTGCTATACAATTTTTCTGAAACATAAAGAGTATGCAACATATTCTTGCAAGTCATTTTCCGAATTTTCTCACGACAAAACAATTTGAAGAATCTTGGGAACTCTTTGCCAATTAAAGATATATTAGGATGCTTTCCGCGTGAATTACGTGGGATTATTTGAATTCCATAACATTATAGTTTGTTTATATAAATAGATAACTTATTTTGCGGATTTTTTTTATCTTTGATCGCATATTTAGTTTTTCATAAAATATAACAATCATAATTTATGTTGTGTACCACTTTAAAATAGGTAGCATATTTGTAAAGTCTAGTATTTGAACTTTAAAAAGGTAAAAACATTAACGTATGCTTAATAAAATACTTGTTGGAAATTTTTTTGAATAAAACAAGTAATTTAAGTAATAAACCGTAGACACACAGAATGTTAGTAGTAATAAGTTAATAAATATTTAAAACCAAACCATATACACACATAAGTATAGCTGCGTAACGATAGCTAGCCATGTGCATAAAATCGGATCCAAAGAACCAAATCTGGATCCGACCTAAAAAAGAAGATCTGAACTCGAACCCAAAAAACTTAAATATCCGAACATGTCCAAAAACTTAAGACCCCAAGAAGCGGACCCAACCGAGAACCAAACGGGTATCGGAAGAACGAATTTTATAGTATTTTAAGGTATTTTTAGTGTATTTTATGAGTACATTTTTGGTATTATTAGATATTTTTAAATATTTTTTTTGATTATGTAGATATACAAAAGTACTTTTTTGGTGTTTTTAGGTATTTTTCGGTATTTTTAGGTATTCATTTTGGTATTTTAAGGATTTTTTGGATATTTCTAGGGTATTTGAGTATTCGGTTATTTTTTATTTTTTAAATTAGTACCTAAACTGATCCGAATCCGAATGAAACCGATCGAGAATCGAACCGAAATAGTGAAAGGTCCTATATGGGTACAAAGAAAAATTACTACTTTTTACATAATTTCTGTCATAATTTTGTTGAACCATAATTACTGGGTGTTTCAGTGAGAAAGTAATGAAAAGTGGATAATTTTTTTTTCTATGGTAAGTGAATAGTTAACAGGAGATTGTAACTTCAGTTAGCGTGTATTGTTCAGGGTTTTCAAAATTAATTTTTAGAAGAGGGTGATTATGATAGATCTAAAACTAAGGAATTGAAAAAAATTAAAATTAGGTCTTTTATTAATTTTTTACTGATTGAAATTACAAAAAAAAATATCCTTCCCTTTATTAAGTTTAGATACAGAAAAGAAAAAGAAATGTATGCATATATGATATATTTATATTCTTTGCTTTTATGGACCAGCACACCGGGTACTTACACACAGTAAATAACCTTCTCTATAATCTACTTTAAATCATACATGTAATGATCTAGAGGCTTTAAGCCACACAAATTAAACACGTGAGTATCTATGTAAGGTTAAAGAATTTCTAATAAAGCATATATGATAGTAAAAGCAAAATTGTTATCACCGACTGATATTAGATTATAAGAGATTATGGACTAAAAGATCGAAATTTTGCTAGGCATGAAAACAGAGTATCGAAGCCAAATCAAATTGACAATCTTTGTATATAAAACTAATTTAAAATCCGAAAAATATTATATACGTATTTAACTTGGACTCTCAAAATGATGTTGCTAGATACAAAAAGCCACTTATCACACACCCAAAACAATTGCACCCCTTTTACTCTATGCTTTATAAAATTTTCTTCTTTGCCTTTTATAAGCTTCTACAGTGATATCAATCTTAACCTTTAATAAAGTGAAGAGACACACTTCAATCATAACCTTACCAAAAGACTAGAAAACTATTACTAATGTATCCATATGTTTCTGCCATATTGTTAAAACTACAAATTTTGTATGTAGTTGTTTGTTTTGTGATAATAAAAGGATTACATAGATTGCCTTATATTTTCTTCTTGTTTGATTGTGGAATGCTGCTGATATTTACTAAAACACGGAATTCTAAACTTATTGAGTGATAGGGAGTCCTATTAGTATGATGTTAGAGATTATGATATTTCTAAGTTTAGATGTTTAACATAAATATATAAAAATTGATGAATCTTTATATCAATAAGATTAGTCTAGTTCACTTAGATTTTCCATAGTAAAATCCTGAGACTAATTCGAATGATATAATTGGGGCGTGCGGAAAACAAAATATAAGAAAGTGGTCTTATTGCGACACATAAAAAGGAAAGAAAAAGTAGGATTTAATGGGTGTGTTACATCAATCGTTTATTAACACGATAATTTACTAATATGCTATAATGGCTTGATGGCATCATAAGAGAAAAAAAACAAGAGACCCCACGTACATTATCACCAGCATAATCTCTCTATCACCATATGGACGGTAAAGATTAGAAAAACAAATCAATAGAGAATTTTAATAATGTGAGTGTTATATCGTGTAGACACAGCACAGTGTTCAACTTGGCTTATATAAATATTGGCGAGAAGATGCCATAGGTTCTCATAAACAAGCTCACAAGTAACTTTACTATTTGCAGAGAGAAGAAAGATAGAGATAATAAGAAAAGGAGATGAAGCTTGTGCAAGAAGAATACCGTAAAGGACCGTGGACAGAACAGGAGGACATCCTGTTGGTCAACTTTGTCCACTTATTTGGAGATCGAAGATGGGATTTTGTAGCGAAAGTTTCAGGTTTGAAGGTGGAGGGAGAAACATAAGAATAGGTATAGCTTAGGGTTTGTTTTGGAAAAGAAAAAAAATGGGCGGTCTTTGGAAAGGACCTTCCATTAAAGAAATGACCTGGTTTTGGTTGTAGGTTTAAACAGAACAGGAAAGAGTTGCAGGTTAAGGTGGGTTAATTACTTGCATCCTGGTCTTAAACGTGGTAAGATGACTCCACAAGAAGAGCGTTTAGTCCTTGAGCTTCACGCTAAATGGGGAAACAGGTCAGAACTAGAAACAGAGAAACCCTAATAATGTTTTGATTCATCCATCTTTCTTTCTCTTTTTCTATATGAACTATGGAGATTTTCATATGCAGGTGGTCTAAAATAGCCAGGAAATTACCAGGAAGAACTGATAATGAGATAAAGAATTACTGGAGGACTCATATGAGGAAGAAATCTCAAGAGAAGAAGCGACCAATGTCTCCAACTTCATCATCTTCAATCTGTTGTTCCTCCTCTACAACCACTGCAACAACTCAAGACACTGGAGGGTCTAAAGGGAAAATGAATCAAGTATGCGAAGACGGATACTACTCAATGGATGACATATGGAGAGAGATTGATCAATCAGGAGCAAACATTATCAAACCAGTAAAAGACAACTACTACTCAGAGCAAAGCTGTTGCTTAGATTACCCTCCATTGGCTTCTCCAACTTGGGAAACTTCCATGGAATCTATATGGAACATGGATGCAGATGAAAGTAAGGTGTCTTCTTTTGACATTGATCAGTTTCCTCTAAGTTTTGAACATGGTAGATCATCGTGGTCTTCCTCTTTAGCAGGCTAAAATATTAGGATTTGATTCATTTGGAATGTTTATATGTGCAGCATATATGTATTATCAAGCGACTGTATTAGTTTTTCATGACTTACATAAGCAAAAAAAACCAAACACCCACTGTACTAATTCTCATGTGTAGTCATCATCATCCTATGTCTTAGTGTCCTTTACATATGTTTAGTTTGTTGAGTGAGTGAAAAGAATCCGATGTGTAATACTACAAGTCAACTTTCTTTCCAATAATATAAGACTTTTGAAGCTTTGTGTGAAATTTTGTTGATCCATCAGAATGTCATAGATGAAGCATGAAAAATGGAATAAGCAAGTAGCAATATGAGTGAACAAAGGCATATTCATTTGCTAAACAATCAAGAGCAGAGGTTTGACTTTTGTAGCTTAAGCCAACTTTGTGAAAAAAAAAAGACAAAAAAGAATGTATTCTTATGCTTTATTTATCATCTTATAAATCCAATCGAGTAAGTTGTTATTTAAGAAATTTTTTTATGAATAAAGATGAGTTCCCACTCTTTATAGTCTTTATGGTAAGATATCTTTTTTATTTCTTTATTATATGAACCACTACTATATCTTCCAACTTTTGTCTTTAAATATTGTTAAGAAAATTAATATAAAAAAGGAAAATATATAAAAGAAGAAAAGGATGGCTGCTTAAAAGTAAGCAAGCAACTATTTTATGAATAAAATATAGCAAATTAAAAGAGCCTTCTTGATCTAGTCAGGTCATATAAACAAAAGAGTAAATTGGAATAAGCAAAAAGCTAATTCTCACACAGATAGTTAACTATTTGGAATCTTGTGAGATGAAATTTGTTAGCCAGTCTTTTTTTATTTTAGTGATTAGAAATCTAGTTAATAATTGGCTTCGGGAGTTTGACATCTCTCCAATATAGTTAGTAAATTATAAAGAATTTTTAGGAAATGTGTTTTTAGCTATAAATTGGGTTTTATCAATTCTGAAAGGAAAAGAATATTAATAATTTAATGGTATGGAGAAAACACTTAAGCATGTATCTTGCATAATCTGATTTTACCTACCTACCTTCTCCCACAATAACACATGGAAGGATTAAATAAGATACATAAACTTATAGTTTCAACTATTTCAAGTCATAATAGCACAGAAATCATCAATAAATATTGTAGACAAACACCCAATAAGACAATTTGCTTTTCACCCCAAGGTATTGGAGTTGTATATAAAAAAGGTAATGGATACGAATCCATACAAATATTTTTAAATTAGCAAGGATACGATCAAATCTTATGATACTAATAAATTAATGGATTATTTTTATCGGAAATCCTATAAGATTATAGAAGGTTAATAATAAAATCTCTTATATAATAAAAACATAGCATTAATTTAAATACTATGTTATATTGTCTGTTTTGGACTAAGTTGTATTGTTACTACGAAATATTATCACATAATATTTGTCACACACAATTATATTATGATAAGATTATATAACTAATTAATTAATTATTATTATCTATATTAAATATTATTTATTAATTAATTATAAGAGATTATCTTGCCTACGAGATTATCATAATTATTTCTTTATCCTACGAGATTATCATAACTATATTCTTATCCTAATTGATATTTATTAAAAACAATCCTCCTAATCCTAGTAGGAAAACTAATAAACAACATTTATTTAAGACCCGACCCGCCTAGGATAATTATCACAATTCTCAAACGATTTGAAATTAAGATTTGAATATCACAATTATCACAACATCTATTTAACCATTTAAGATTTGATTTTCGTTGGTTTTATAAAAATCTCTAACCAATTAAGATTTGAATTTTGTTTGTTAAAAATAAAGTTTTAACCAATTAAGATTTAATTTTTGTTGGTTTATAAAGACCAATTAAAATTTGATTTTTGCTAGTTTTCTAAATTCAAAAAATTTATTGAACAATGAAGTACTAAAATTATTACAAACCTACAAGTTCTCCTACAACTCGAGCTTACCGTACTTTTACTCATAACTTCCAGTTCTCTTTCATGTACACAACCACTGCCAACGGATTCTCTACTAGATTATAAACGAGTCTAAAAGATAAATGAACATGAGTCAAAACGTAAATAACACGAGTCAAAAAATTTTATATGTAAAATTATAATGCATCAAAACTTAAGTAAACATATATAAAAATATATTTTATGTACAACAGATATTGGTGATCACTATAATTTATTTTTAATATATCAAATATATATATATAACAAAGTAATTAATAAATTTATACATACAAATCAAACCATAAATAAATAATAAAACAAACAAATATTACCTAACCCGTGCATAGCACGAGACATCATCTAGTTATGTTAATATGTCTTAGGGTTATTCATCCTCTACCTATATATATTGTAATCTTTTCAGCTTCTAAACCTACATAGTATTAGAATCGTCGATACCTTAACTCAAACGCATCCATAACTACCAATTTTCCTCTCTCTCTCCTCCAGAATTTGTTGCAGCTTTGGCTACTTTTACTCTTCTCAACATCAATATGATGAATGTTACTAAGCTGAACTCAGCCAACTTTTTCATGTGGAACAGACAAGTTCATGTTTTGCTTGATGGGTATGATCTTGTTGGCTATCTCGATGGTTTTATCACCGCACCACCAAAAACTCTCACCACTTCCGCTGGAACTACTGCGAATCCATAATATTATCTTTGGAAACGTCAGGATAACCTGATCTATAATGCCCTTCTTGGTGTTATCTCCAATCCCATGCAACCTATCCTTGCAACCACGACAACGTCTGCAGAGATATGATAAACTCTCACTTTGACCTACGCTAAGCCATCTCGTGATCATCTCAAACAACTTTGTCAATAATTGAAGAACTGGACCAAAGGTGCTCGATCTATTGAGGAGTATATTCAGGGTTTTATAACCAGATTCGATCAACTTTCCTTACTCGACAAGCCACTCGATCATGAAGACAAAATCGACTACATCCTTGAAGGGTTCACAGAGAACTACAAGACTGTGGTTGATCAGCTTGAAGGAAGAGATGTTACACCTACTCTCACAAAAGTTCATGAGAAACTGATTAATCATGAACTTAAACTGGCAGCCCTTGTAAGTGCATCTCAATCTACTCTAGTTAGTGCTAACGTGCTCAATCTCGTGGATACAGCAACAATAACTCCCATCGGAACCAACAAAGGCCACAAAACTGTAGCAATCAAAATTGGAACTCGCAGTCCTCTCAACCCTCTTCTCAGCCGCTAGATCAATGTCAAACTCGAGGATACCATGGAAAATGCCAAATTTGTGGTGTGTTTGGACGTAGTGCTCGGTGATGCTCTCAATACCTCACAGGTTCAGGCTCTTTCTCATCGGCTGGTGGGCCACCAATGACTGCACAATATAATCCTTGTGCACATATGGTCTCCACACCATATACTCCAAACAATTGGATAATGGACAGCGGTGCAAAACATTATCTTACGTCTGATCTCAACAACTTATCTCTTCATTAGCCATATAATAGAGGAGAAGAAGTGGTTATTGCTAATGGATCCAGCTTACCGATATTACATACGGGTTCAGCATTACTGCCTACACCCTCTCGTACTTTCTATCTTCATGACACATTCTATGTTCCTAATGTTCATAAGAACCTTATCTCAATATATCGGTTGTGCAATGCTAATAGTGTGTCTGTGGAATTCTTTCCACACTCTTTTCAGGTGAAGGATCTCAACACGGGGATTCCGTAACTCCAAGGCAAAGTTGAATATGAGTTGTACATTTGGCCGAATTCACCACTACCCGTAACCACTCTCTACACCTCACCATCTACCAAAATCAGGCTCTTCTTGTGGCACTCAAGACTCGACCATCCATCTATACCACTCCTCAAGTCCATGATTTCTAAGTTCTCATTATCTGTTATGGATTCTTTATCAAACGATTTCTTTTGTTCAGATTGTCTCATTAATAAATTCATAAACTCCCTTTTTGCAAAACACCATCTCTTTTTCTCGCCCACTTGAATACTTATACTATGATGTTTGGACCTGCCATACCTTCTAACTCGAAAATCACACATATTACCTCATCTTTGTTGACCATTACACTCAAAACGCTTGGCTATATCCCATGAAACACAAATCGCAAGTCCATGATATTTTCGTCACTTTCAAATCCCTTGTTGAAAACAAATTCCAAACCAAAATCCAAACCTTATACTCAGATAATGGAGGAGAGTACATTGCTCTTCGTCATTTCCTTGCCACTAATGGGATCGCACACCTCACCTCACCCCCTCATACTCTTGAGCACACTGGCTTTTCTGAAAGGAAGCACATACATATTGTTGAAACAGGTTTGACCCTTCTTAATCAAGCTGGAGTTTCGGTAACATACTGGCCTTACACATTTGCTACTGTGGTGTACCTTATCAACTGAATGCCCTCGCAAGTCATAGATAATACCTCTCTGTATGCTCGTCTATTTGGTCAGACACCAAACTACACCATGCTCTAAGTGTTCAGTTATCTCTTCTTCCCATGGCTCCGCCCATATGCAACCAATAAGCTTGACATATAATTCCTACCATGTGTGTTCCTTGGATATTCACTCACTCTTTGTGCTTATTTCTGTCTTGATTCGTAATCTGGTCGCATCTATACCACTCGTCATGTCAACTTCTTTGAGAAAGGTTTCCCATTTAAAACCAAGAACTTTCTTACCCTAACTCCCATTGATGATAATCCCACACCACAACCAACCCACACACTGATACCGGTTCGATCAAATGTAGAACATTTGGTCACTGTGTCGGGGAGCTCGGGGTTTCAACGTTCAGAATCTTCACCTGAGAGTCCATGTCTCTCACTTCCTCCTACCACTAAGAATGTACCGCCAACAGGTTCTCCACATAGTCCTGTTCTCATAGATTCCTTATTTGCTGATGATGTCTTTGTTACAGGCATGTCTGAGCCACAAGTATTAGATACTCAGGCTGATATAGACATGGCCAGAGACATTATGATTCTTCATTCAGACACTGTTACTGCACCACCACAAGAGCCGTCAATACACACTCAATGAGAACGCGATCAAAGAATCAAATCATCAAGCCATCTAAGAAAATGAATATCTCGACAATTATTTAGACATAATCAATGGTACAAAGGACGATTATTCAGGCCTTAAGTGATCCAAATTGGTGTCCAACATGTACAGATGAAGTCAATGCGGTAATAAGGAATCATATATTTGATCTAGTATCTCTGAGTCCTCATCAGAATGTAATTGATATCAAATGGATTTTCACTCTCAAATATAACCTGGATGGAAAAGTCTCACGGCATAAGGCCACACTTGTGGCTTGTGGTATCAATCAAGAGTATGGAAAGGATTATGCAGAAACGTTTAGCCTTGTGGTCAAAGCAACTACAATTCGGTTGGTTCTCGATGTAGTTGTACAGAAAAATTGGGTGCTCAGATAACTAGATGGTAATAATGCTTTCCTACAGGGAAATCTTACTGATGAAGTTTATGTTAGTCAACCACCATGATTTGGGGAGAAGGATCGGCCACATCATGTCTGTAAACTAAAGAAACCTTGTATGGTTTGAAACAAGCTCCTTGAGCTTGGTATAACGAGCTCAAGAATTTCTTACTATAGTGTGGATTTACCAACTCCAAAGCCAATACTTCTGTCTTTGTCTACTCTTGTGATAAACAATTAATCTATGTCTTGGTTTATGTTGATGATATTGTTATCATATGCAGTGACATACTTATGGTGAATTGGTTTATACAGCTTCTTGGTGATCATTTCTCAATCAAGGGTTTAGGTGAGCTAAGTTATCTCATGGGTGTTGAGGATACAAAAACGCCTAAGGGGCTACATTAGATGCAACGCAAGTATATCATTGATCTTCTTACTTGTATCAACATGCTTGATGCTAAGCCTGATTCTTCACCAATGTCGCCAACACCAAAACTTAGCCGCCACATGGGGGCAAGGTTATCAGATGCTAAAGAGTATCGTCAGACGCTTGGTAGCTTACATTACCTCTCCTTGAGTCGGCATGATGTTACTTATGTAGTGAATAAGCTCTCACATTTTATGCAAACTCTGCCAAACATTCACTAGCAAGCGGTCAAAGATATCCTCCGATACTTAGCTGGTACCTTAAATCATGGTATAATTATTCGACCCAATACACCTCTTGCATTCCATGCATATTTTGATGCTGATTGGGCAGGTGATATCGATGACTTCACATGCACTCAGGTGTATATTGTTTATCTTGGTTCCACGCCGATTTCATGGACATCAAAGAAGTAGAACGGTGTTGCAAAATCTTCTACTGAAGTCAGTACCGAGTGGTTGCCAATACTGCAGCCAAATTAAGTTGGATTTCTTCTTTGATGTTCGAACTACATATTCATGTGCCTACAGTTCCTATTGTTTATTGTGACAATATTGGAGCCATTTATCTTTGTGCAAATCTGGTATTCCACACTAGGATGAAGCAAATTACCCTTGATTATCACTTTGTTCGTGATAATATACATGCTGGTACCCTTCGAGTTACTCATGTCTCGACAAAGGATTAACTTGCGGATGCTC
The DNA here is from genome assembly GCA_900406435.1 of Lepidium aucheri. NCBI lineage: Eukaryota > Viridiplantae > Streptophyta > Magnoliopsida > Brassicales > Brassicaceae > Lepidium > Lepidium aucheri. The sequence goes on from OVBA01005901.1 coordinate 15,831, forward strand.
TGACTAAGCCATTACCAAGACCAAGGTTCCAAGAATTGTTTAACAAGATTGGTGTTACTGAAGTACCTCCATCTCGAGGGGGCGTATAAGATTATAGAAGGGTTAATAATGTAATTATGTTAATATGTCTTGGGGTCCTTATCCTGTAACTATATATATATATTGTAATCTTTGATTAATGAGAATTATTCATTTTCTAAACCTATAAATCCAAATTCAAGTGGATAATTTCTGTCTAAAATCCATGAAAAGCTTCATTCTAGAATTGTTATTTTCTTTTGTAGTGAGAAATATATCATTCCTTATCATGAAAATACAAATAGATTCAACTTATGATATGAACACAATGCATAAGAGAGTGAAACAACGAAGAAGCTATATGTGTCTCAAAACTCTCTCAGGCTCTCTTATCGAGAAGATTCTTTTCCACTGCTCTTTTGGTGCTAGTAGCAGCTTAGCTCATCGAGGTTGGATTTTCTCTTTTATTCACTTTAACTCTTTCCCTAGTTACAAGTTGTCAGTTACTTCTTCTTCTTCTTCTCCCAAAGACATATCGGTGCTTCTATTAGCTTTAGCCTGAAGAATCTCCAACTTGAGACTTTGCCGGAGATGAAGAAGCTTTGAACTTTTGATGCCCAGATCCACCTCTTTGTTGGTAACTCTCGGGAGTCTTAGATCCATTACCACTTATTTTGTGAACTCGCTGCTTGGTGGATCCAGCGAAAACTTTGCTTCTCCGGTGTAACACCGGTGATGACACTCGCTCCATCCTCTGTATTCGTGAGTCTCACTGCCAGAGACTCTCCCGGCGTGGTTAACCATCCCATCGGTGTTTTATTCTGGTGCCTCTTCTTGCTCTACGTGGATGACTATTAGCCTTTGAACCATTCTCCACCGCTTCAGCTTTTTCAGACATTTGGCTTCAGATCTTCATCTTCACCGGCGAGGTTCAAACTGAGTGGATATCAATTATGCTTCTCCGACAACTCAATGGCATATCTTTCGGCCTACAACAAGATTCCGACGAACCTTTTTCAGATGGTGGCGACGATGAATCCTTATCTAGGGTTGATGCAATTCCAAGAACCACCAAGCCTGATCACTCTTTTCTAACCATGGATCATGGAAGCGTGCAACTAACAAGAGCTATGGAGACCAGCGAGTAGATTTCAACTCAAATGGAGGTCAATATCACAAGTTCAAGCTCAACAAACACTTGGAGCACGCACCTCACCCATATTTAAGATGCCTCGAAGAAGAATCATTTCAAAAGGAGTTCATATGAAGAAGATATTGAAGATACAACTTGGAAGATCTTCAATATATCCGATAGAGACATATAATCACTTATTAAAGCGTTCCAGATGCTACATGGAGAATTAAGCCATAAAGTAAATTACAATGGATTCGTGACTCAACCAGTTAACTCCTCAAAGTTGAATCAGCCCATAAAATGCTTGGAGCCAACAGTTATGGATTTTAGAAGTTGGACCTTCTGTGCTAAAGCCTTATTCCCGATAATGCCAAATATCAACCTACATAGCCCAGCTCAGAAGTGGCCTTCACGCCAGACAACTTGGAGAATATTCTTGGGTCTTTCATGGTTCCAACAAGCCCAAGAACGCATCAATCTACCATCGGATCCTCCAGATACATGTCCAACAAGAAGAAGATCCTATCCGGTGCTGTTTTAGGAATGTTCGAGATTTGCTTGCTTCAAAGGACTTCAGACTTATGTGTGGCAACCAGGAGACTCTCTAAATCACTAAGAATAATCCAGGGAAGTCTCATCATGCTCCAGCACCCACATGATTAGGCTAATCCTCCCATTTGAAGACTTTCCATATCCGGCCGATCATCACATCTTTTCCAACGGCTCCAAGATTGACGGCCACCATCACTTGTTCGTTGCACACTTAATTCTTTGATATTTCTTTCATATTTTATGCTCATGACCGTTGCCTCTTTGTTTTGTACGAGCTCTATATAAGCTCATATTCTTTCTATTGTATTCACCAAGTTTTAAGTTATAATAAAGAATGTTTCTTTTAAAGCATGTGTCTTGAGCCTTTGCCGACTTAATCTCTTTGATGATTCGAGAGAGGGAGCCGAGATCAGGTCTTGTGAGGAATCCAAGCTTGATTGGACCGAGATTATCAAAGGAATCATCACCCTCCTTTGTGGTTCTCATTCGACTACTTCCACACAATCTAGTCTCAATTGATTCGGACTCACCAAAGTCGGATCCGTGGATTCATATCTATTCTATAGCCATTGAGGCCTGTATCATTTGGTATCAGAGCTTAAAGTTCCTATTTATCCAGGTGATTTCGTTCCATATTTATTTTCTTGTTATTTATTTTCTCTTTTGTTCTTGTTTTTCCATAAATCGAAAACCCATAAAAAAATTCATTTGTTTTGTTTCAATTTTACAAAATCCATAAAAGCTCATAAAAATTTAATTCCTTTTGTTATAGTTNGCTCATAAAAATTTAATTCCTTTTGTTATAGTTAGTTTTATACCCAGAATACCTACAAAAATTGTAGCTTTGATTTTTACAAGTTTTTTTCTATTTTATTTGTTTAAAAAAAAACCAAAAACGAATTCTGTTTTGTTTTGTTCTTTTGATTGTTTCATTGT
>OVBA01005902.1:0-18468 GCA_900406435.1 Lepidium aucheri
CTTTTGAGAGGGGTTTACCAAGCACACACTTTTCGGATCATGCTAAACAAATAGAAAGAAGGTATTGATGCATCTTTAGGCTCTAAGTTGGAAGTTTAAGCTCAGTTTTAGAAGAAATCAAACTAGACCTATTCAAAACTCAACCCAAGCAAAGTTCACCAAGGCGATGATCCGCCCAAAAACTTTCCAAAACGGCTATCTACCAATCAAGANCAATGGTTACTAGCTTGACTTATCAAGATTTGCCCATCATCAAGATCACTCCCCTATAACAAGTTCGAATGCATGAGTCCTAAATGAATGCAACCTAAGACAATTCTAAGTGAATGCAACTACATGAACACTCTATTTTTAGGTTCCATTTTGAAAAAAAATCAAAATTTTATGTTTTTTCTATGTCTTATGTGCCATGAAATGCAACAAGAAAATGCACAAAGAAAAACCTAACCGGATTTTTACAACCTAAGTGATATGCATGCAAAAATAGAAAATAAGATCACAAGAAACAACATGAAAGTACTCTAGACCCCTCTCCCAAACTTAAATCACACAGTCCCTTGTGTGTATAGAAGTCTGAGAGAGTTGTCTAGACAAACAAAACAAAGAAAACTACTAAAAATAGAAACGTATGTACAAAAAGTTGGAGTTTGGTACCTAGAAGTCAGAATCCTCGCCACTCGTTGCGAGTTCAGAATACGAGGGTCCCCCTGTCTTTTCTATGATGGCCTGAATGCACTTGGAGTGACGCCTCGTCTGTTTGGGCGAGGGGTTCATGGGAGGGAGCAGTGTCATGTAGTTCGTTGAGTTGGTTTCTTCTTGCGTTGGTACAAGAATGTTGTTGTGCTCGTTATCGTTCCTCCTTTGGCCATCGGATAATCTCCATGCCTTTGTTCCTCCCACGGATATGCGTGCGGTGCAGTAGAAGTTTTGGTTCGGAGGTGTGACCAAGTCATCTGCTTTGTCCGCTTCATTTTTGTTCACCGGATTTGAGATTGTCCAGTTTTCAAAGGCTCTCCTGACCTCATCTTCTCCGTTTTTGCTTGCCATTTGCAGATGTGGTGTATCTTTCGCCTTCGCTCTTGCCCTTTGGTTCTCGGTGTTTCTTTTTGTAGGCGTGAGATTTTCTTTGAGGAATGGGAGGAGAGGATGAGAGCTGGGTGGCATATGGTGGTTGTGTTGCTGATGGAAGAGGCCGGTTTCTTTAAAGGGAGCAGCTTTGATTCCCGAGGTTTCACCTAGTCTTTGACCGCATCTTGTCCTTTGATTTTGAATGATTGATTCTCCACCATTGGATCAGTTTGACTGTCCTTTGTTCCTCAGGAGTACACTTTGACTGGTGGGGACCACTTATTGAGGTGGGTCTTTGGACAGCTGGCTGTACTTGTTGCTGCTGGGAAATCCGATGTCCTCGTCCCTTCCCTCGCCTTTCTTGCCACCAAGCGGAAATCCATATCCCTTGCATTTAATCCTTTTGAGTCTGGTTTAAACCTGAGAAACTCTCCTTCAAACAAAATAAAACGTATGAAAAATATAAAATTTATTGAAACTAGGCTATAAAAGGATATCCATGGGACTTCCTCCCAAGTGAGCTTGTTTATAGTCTTCAGCTCGACTGTCTCCTCGCTCATAACTGATAAGGCTCGTCGAGGACAGCCACATTCCTCTCCGGAATTTCCTCATTTCCCATGTAAGGTTTAATCCTATGTCCATTCACCATGAAGAGTTCCCCGTTTTTGCTGATAAAAGTTATTGCTCCAAGCGGTAGAACTTCCATAACCTCAAACAGTCCGGTCCATCTCGACTTTAGCTTTCCGGGAAACAATTTTAGCCTTGAGTTGAATAATAGCACTCGGTCCCCAGCAGAAATCACTTTCTTTGCTATCTTTTTGTCATGGAAAGCCTTCGTTCTTTCCTTGTATATCTTGGAGCTCTCATAGGCATTAATTCTTGTTTCCTCTAACTCGTGCATGTTGACCAACGGTTTTTCTTGGGCTGTCTTCAGGTCAAAGTTTAGTAGTTTAGGTGCCCATACCGCCTTATATTCAATCTGCACTAGGAGGTGACAGGACTTGCCATAGAGAAGTTGAAATGGTGTTCTTCCTATCGGTGTTTTGTAAGCAGTTCGATACGCCCAAAGAGTATCGTCCAACTTAGCTGCCTAATCTTTTTTGGAGGCAAATACTGTTCTCGTTAGTACGGACTTGATCTGTCTGTTGGAGACTTCTACTTGACCGCTTGTTTGAGGGTGATAAGGTGTGGCTACCTTGTGTTTACTGTCCTCGCGTGGAACTCCATATCTAGGGAAGATGATGGTCTTGAACAACTTAATTACTGTCCTCGTGTCATTTGTCGGACTTGCCACCGCCTTGACCCATTTGGACACATAGTCTACGGCCACCAAGATGTAGGTGTTTCCGTGTGAAGGTGGGTTGAAAGGTCCCATGAAGTCTATTCCCCAACAATCAAATACCTCAATGTGTAAGATAAGTTTTTGAGGCATCTCGTTGCGTTTCCCTATGTTTCCCCATTCGTTGACAAGGGTCACACTTTGATATGAAGGCTTAAGCATATTTGAACATACTAGGCCACCAAAAACCCGCTTGAAGAATCTTCTGAACTGTCTTGAAGGCTGAAAAATTTCCTCTGTATGTAGATCCATGGCAATGTTCTAGTAGCCCTTGAACCTCCTCCTCAGCTATACATCGTCTAAACACACCATCCGACCCTCGCTTGTATAGATACGGTTCATCCCAAAAGTAGTGGTTTACATCTCTAAAGAACTTCTTCTTTGTATACCCTTCCAAACTTGTAGGTAACTCTCCTACCACTAGAGAATTCACCAAGTCAGCATACCATGGGAGTGCTGACCCTGTAAACTGCCTTTTTCACAAAAATTCTCCGTTCTGGTCAACCTGTCGCTCCTTGTTGCCTACTACTGCGAGTTGTGACTGCGAGGAGTTGCCCTTCCGATTCTGTTTGGAAGTTTGAATTGTCATCAGCTGTTCTACTGGCATAGAATCATTTATTGGCACTGAATCTTCTATCATCATTCGTGATAGGTGATCGGCTACTCCATTCTCTATACCCGTTTTATCCACTATTTCCATATCAAACTCTTGGAGGAGAAGTATCCATCTAAGGAGCCTCGTCTTTGCATCCTTCTTCTTCATGAGGTATTTCAAAGCTGCATGGTCAGTGTGGACAATAACCTTGGAGCCAATTAGATAGGATCCGAATTTCTCAAATGCAAAGACAACAGCCAGCAGCTCTTTTTCTGTTGTTGCATACTTGACTTGGGCATCGGCAAGTGTCCTACTCACGTAGTAGATGACATTCAATTTCTTATCCTTCTTCTGTCCAAGAACCGCTCCTACCGCATAGTCACCAACATCACACATGATTTCAAACGGTAAACTACAGTCTGGTGCCTGGACTATGGGTGTTGAGACAAGAGCTGACTTGATAGTTTTAAAAGCTTCTATACACTCTTCATCAAATGAGAACTCCACCTCTTTGCATAACAGGCGAGTGAGTGGCCGAGCTATTTTTGAGAAATCCTTGATGAACCTCCAATAGAAACCAGCATGACCCAAGAAGCTTCTAATGTCTTTCACCATCTTTGGAGGTTGTAAATGAACCATAACATCTATCTTAGGCTGATCAACCTCAATTCCTTTCTCAGAAATCTTGTGTTCCAAAACGATCTCTTCCTTGACCATGAAGTGACATTTCTCCCAATTAAGTACCAAGTTGGTCTCCACGCACCTGCTCAATATCCTGCATAGATTTGACAAACAAGAGGAGAAGGAGGAGCCATAGACAGAGAAGNAAAGACTTCCAACATCTCCTCGATTAAATCCGAGTATAGACATCATGCAACGTTGAAAAGTTGCGGGAGCATTACAAAGTCCAAATTGCATACGTTTATAAGCAAAAGTTCCATAAGGGAAAGTAAAGGTCTTTTTCTCTTGATCATCTGGATGTATAGGGATCTGAAAGAATTCACTATACCTATCTAAAAAGCAATAAAATTTATGATTGGTTAAACGTTCTACCATTTGATCAATGAAAGGAAATGGGAAGTGATCCTTCCTAGTAGATGAGTTAAGCCGTCTAGAATTTATACACATCCTATGCCCCGTTATAGTTCTAGTTGGTATCATTTTGCTTTTATCATTTTTAACCACTATGATACCTCCCTTTTTAGGGACACAATGAACCGCTGAGACCCATTTGCTATCAGAGATAGGATAGATTACATCCGCATCAAGCAATTTAAGGATTTCCTTTTACACAACTTCTTTAAGGTTCGGATTGAATATTCTTTGGGGCTCTACACTAGAGTGAGATTCATCTTTCAAGTGAATTCTATGTACGCAAAAGCTAGGTGAGATTCCTTTAATATCATCAAGAGAATACCCTATGGCTCTTCTAAATCGTTTGAGTTCGGATAACAACATTTCAAGCTCATCATCATTTAGGGTGTCATTACTAATCACAGGATATGTAGAGTTGGGTCCTAAGAAAGCATACCTTAGCCCTGCGGGAAGTGTCTTCAGCTCCACTTTTGGTGCCTTGAGCTCGGACCAATCATCCTGGGTTCCCTGAGGCTCTCCTCGATCCCATTAGTAGCAAGGTGCATGACCGAGTGCTTAGCTAATCCATGGGTTGTTGAGAGGATTTGGACCAGCCCTCCCGCTTTCTTATCCTTGTCTCCCGATTCCACTAGCTCTTCAATCACAACTGTACTTCTTTGCGGTTGATAGGTATCCAAGAGTGCCTTATAGAGTTCCGCTTTAACCCGTAAATACTTATCTTGGACTGGTGCAGTTAATGCTACTTGCAATTGAACTTTAGTAAGCAACTCCTCAAGCAACTCATTTTCAAGATCATCTCTCTCTTGGATCCAAAATGCCTGATTGTCATGGGTTTCCTTAGTACACTCTCTATGTGGAACTTCATTTTGATGTCCTTTCCCAAGTTAAGCTCTATGGTTCCATTTCTCACGTCAATCAAAGCTCTAGCTGTGGCCAAGAAAGGTCTGCCAAAGAGCAGAGGGTCTTTTGGTTCTTGATCCATCTCCAGTACAACGAAGTCGGTTGGGATTTGTACTCCTCCCATGTTAGTTGGCAAATCTTCAAGCATCCCATGTGGTATTCTCCTAGATCGGTCGGCAAGTATCAATAAGATTTTGCATGCTTTAAACATCCCAAACCCCAACCTTTTTGCAACCGAGAGAGGCATGAGGCTTATCGAGGCTCCTAAATCACACAAGCAGTTGTTGAAGGATAGCATTCCATGAGAGCACGGGATAGTAAAGGTAGCAAGGTCGGCTAATTTCTTGGGTGCTTCCTTCCTTAGGATAATGGCACTAATCTCATGTGTTAGAATCACTTCTCCTTCCATCTCCTTGGTATTCTCCCTTACTGAGTCCTTGAGGAATTTATGATATGGTGGCATTAACATAAAGGCATCAACCAATAGGATTGGGAACTCAATGTCTTTAATCTTCTTGAAGAGTTGAGTCTTATATTTCTCAGCAATGCACTCTTTATGGCTATTTGGGAAAGGATTACGAGGACAAATAGGTGGGAGCGGGTTAACTCGCTGAGTACCCTCGGTTATGGTGATTGCGAGGTTTGGAGTGTTCTGTCCTCGTTCGCATGTTCCGCGAGGCAAACCATCAAGGGTTGAAGGTGATGTGAACTGATTAATGATCTGTGTTTGAGAATTACCCCCCTTTCTTCGATCATACTTTCCACAGTATTAGTAACCTCGGTGTTGGAGTAGCGTAACTTATGTGCCGAGTGGGGTGAAGGAAAACTATTCGGGTCCTCGCTGGTTGGGCCAGGCAAGCATGCGAGGCCAAAGTGTAAAGTCGGAGTGGGTGGCCATGTATCTTGTTTTTGTTCTACTTGTTGCAGGCATGCATTCATGTCCCATAGCATATCATGAAGATTGGTGTAGTGGTTGTTGATCTCGGAGAACTTTTCTGTGAGCTTGCCGGCTGCACATTGCTGTCCTTGCAAAATTGCTTGCAACATGTCCACTATGGCTGGTTGGGAGACAGGTGAAGAAGGTGTTTGTTCCAAGAGACTGACCTCTTCCGCTCATGCCGCTTTTTGGTTGGTACAGGTTTCGGTTTATTACGCAATAAACGGTCCATCTTAGCATTCATAATACGGATTTAATCCTTGCTTGGCGCGGCTGAGTCCGTAGAGTAGGCTCCACTGTGTGCATCACCCTCATTATACTGTTCTTGAGCTTGAGCAAGGTTGCCAATAAGTTCCCATCCAGCAGTGATGTCCTTGTGCATAAAGTTCTCGTTGCTCGCCGTGTCTAGCAACATTTGATACCTCGATCTGATCTCTCGGTAGAAGGTGCTGAGTAAGGACTCAGTTGTGTATCCATGGTGGGGACATTGAGCAACATATTCTTTGAATTGTTCCCATGCATGTAGGAAACTCTCGGAACGATTTTGAGTAAAACGAAAGATTGTGTTGCGTAATTTGATTGTGCGGGAAAGCGAGTAAAACTTGTTCAAGAATGCCTTCTTGCACTCGGCCCAAGACGTGATCTGACCGGAAGGTAGATGTTTCTCCCGATTATGTGCTTTCTTCGCGAGTGAAAATGGAAATAACCGCAATCTGAGTGCATCATTTCTCAATCCATCTATTTGGGTAGTGCTGCACAACCTTTCAAACTCATCAAGGTGCTCAAGAGGATCCTCGCATTGAAGTCCATGAAACTTGACTCGTTGGACCATAGCAATGAGACTTCCTTTGATCTCAAAGGTCTGGTTCAACACAGGCGGTAGAGTGATTCTGTACCGCAGATTGGATATCTTTGGTTCATCTGCTGCTCCTATCGTTCGTGGTTATGTCTCATCAAGAGTGTTGGAGGTGTCCTGATCAATATACTCATCGGCTAATGATGTAGCCATATCGAGGACAGGGCTCAAGGAATACATAGGTCCTGACACTAAGGTTTTGGGGGCGAATTTAGATGTTGAGGTTGGGTTGTTTCTGATGCTCTCGCATCAGACTGTCGAGGAGTACCTGCAAGGCCTGCAAGGACAGAAACAACAACTTGTCAATAGGATTTGAGCTTAGTCTTTAGAGATCCAAGCTAAGTGAAACACAGACAATTTTTTAATAGTATTGACAATAAACATGATCCTAAGACTAGCAAATTATAAATTGGAACAAGTAAAAACTGATTTGGCAACGGCGCCAATTTGATAACAAGGTTTTGAGCCTAGGTGATCAAATCATTGAAGCATAGTGGTGAGTAAATGGGATGTCGAACCAATACTCAGTAGTTACTTGTAATCAACCTATCTAATACTAGTTCCTAGTCCAGACCACCTATTATTCTGTCACAAAGATAGGCAGAGTTTTCTACTGAGCTTGCAGTCGAGCTAATAGGACAAAATAAGCTACAGGAAAAAATAAAAACAGAATTTAAACACACAAAAAACAGAGAAATGATCATTAAACAGAGCAAGATGATAGCAATAAGTGAATCTAAGGTAAAAAACATGAATCTAGAGGATAGGAGGGGTTTGATCGGCGAGTTTACCGATCAAACCCCTCGCCAAGCTATATAAGGCGATCACTAGACCAGGACAAGCTTAGATCAACCCGTTTTCATGGTGAAGACCCCTTTCAAATCCGGCTGATCCATTATGGTGCTAGCCACGATCATGCCAAATCAGAAGCTTAAAGTTTAGCCCAATACATCTATTAGCCGATCCACAATACTAGATCTCTCCTCGGGGATCAAAACATCACTCACATGGCACTCGGTCTCCGATTCCCTTAGCGCTAGCCTTAGGTTTTGGCCCAAATCAGATCTCTCTTGATCAGGGAGAGATCGGCCTTAAGCTCGGCCATGTGAGAAGAGATCAAATCAGATCATTGTTCGCAAGACGAGTGGATCGGTGGATTCACATCCGATCTCCCTATCCTCAAGATCCGCAAGGATCTACTAACTTCTCATGGTTTGAGAGTGGAGGATCAGAGGATATCTCATTAGCATAAATATAAAGAACAATAAAGTAAAGAGCCGAAAGTAAAGATGAAGATCAAACTAAAATAATTTCATTCAAATCAAAGCTTCCACATCAAAGTACCTTAATCAAAGCATAAATGAAAGCAACAACAAAGTAGAGAGAGTTTTTTTGGCTAAAAACAGATAAAAATGATAAGAGAGTGTTTAGAGGGTATTTATAGGGTCATTTGCATGACCCTAATGGTCAAACCAACCTAAGTCGGTCAACCAGAAATCTTGCCCTCAGAGTCCTTGCGCGAGCTTGGGCACCGAGGAGTGGTTCAGGTCTTCGTCATCGGGGGTTGAGGCTGAGTGAATGGTCTGAGTGTAATGGACTTGTCTTCCCTCGCAGCAGATAGGTTGAGGCTGGTGACTGAGGCATCTTCTTTTGAGTGTTCCGAGCAGTCCTCGCCCTGCGATCAACGAGGAAGCGATCCAAGTTTGCATGACTTCTTTTGCCTAGCAGCTGATCCAATCATTCTTAGCTCCATTTTTGGCTCCTTTTCTACTCATTTTGCTTCTTTACCTAGATAAATTCCAAAACTCCAAATGCAAATGCAAAAAGTGCAAAACTAACCTAAACGGACCTAAGTGCACGGAATATCTAGCTAAACGGATGCAAAACAACCTAAAATAAGACTCTAAAACCATCAAAAATTACACACATCAAGTCTCCAAATGAGCTGATCCATATTAGAGTAAATAGGAGAACCTGGAAAATGAGGGCATGCTGGTATCTTGGACAATGCCCAAACTTGGACGGCTAGGGGACATTCGAAAAGCGCATGATTGATCGTTTCTTCCTCTGCCTAACAGCTATCACAATGTTTATCGCATTGGGTTTCTTTTCTTGCTAAATTTGTTTTGATAGCTAAATAACCTGAAATTGCTTGCCACATAAAATGATTTATCTTCTACGGTGCTTTTGACTTTCCAAAATTGAGATTGTAGGGCTTGAGTGTTAGGTCCGTAGAACATGGGGGAATATTGACCAATGTTTCGCTCCACCTAGTATCATGAATGTACTGAGTAGACTTCTGGCTTTGTATAATGTCATCCCATCCTGTGTGGACTAGGAAACCTTGGAATATGTAAGCCCAAGATGAAAGTAGCATTATATGGGCAGAAGAGCTATCTAACCAGAGCTTCTATCCATAGACGTGAACGAGAATCGATCAAATCTAGTACTCTGAGCTCCGGATATATGTTTGGGCCTATACCTATAGCCGGTCTTGGTAGACTATATGGGATCCATGGATCAGTCCATACACGAATAGTATCTCCTTTACCAACCAATTTAATCAAACATTTCATCGCCAATGCTCGCACTGAAACGATACTTTGCCAACCATATGAGGGTGAATATAATCGTCTTGGCTCTAAATGGTTAGATCCCAAAAGGTATCTTCCTTGGAAAATTCTTGCCAACAAAGAATTAGGGTAAACTAGAATCCGCCATAATCCTTTTGCCAAAATGGTCGAATTAAACTCTTCTATTGCTCGAAAAACAAGACCCCCTCTGTTTCATGCTTACATAGGATCTCCCATCTGGCCCAGTGAATACCTTTAGATGTGCCTGAATTTTTCCACCAAAAGTTTTCAATTGTTGCATAGATCTTGGATGTTATCGTGTTAGAAAGTCGATAACAGGACATGACATAGGACGGTATCGCTGTAAGAATAGATTTTTTAAGAACCTCTTTGCCTCCTTTAGATAAACAATTTCGATGACCATGAAGTGATTCTTGCTTCTATTTTTTCCTTTACAGAGGCAAAAACTTTTCAGTTTTCTCCTTCTAGCCCTTGTAGTAGGCCCAAGTAGGTACTCATCCCCCCCCCACTGTGTGTATTCCTAACCGCTCTTGGATCTCATGTCTTCTGATTGGATCTACATTTTTTCCAAATTGGATAGATGACTTTGAGAAAAATAGTCATTTCATAGGACGTGATGAAAAGGCCTCCCAACCTGTATTATTAATATGAAATAAAAAGCTAAGTGTTAATCAGTGTAGGGAAAAAACCCCCATTATGATCCTGCCAAACAAACAAATTAATATTCTCGGGTGGAACTAACAGAGCATGAAAACCTAAAGCAAGAGAAATTGCATACTTTGCCAAACCACCGACAAGATGATTGGCTTCCTTATACACATGAGAAAAGCGGACTATGCAGTCCCTAGAATAAAAGCTATGGTACAAACGTACCAGGAAAGACAAAGGATGTGAATGAACAATCTATGTCGCCAAGAACTCCACTACTATACGAGAATCAACTTCAACCTCCAATCTTTGCACACCTCTTTCCCAAGCCATGAACAAAACATAATAGACTCCCCACAACTTTGTAAGAGGAGCTTTACAAATCCCAATATTCACTGAAAACCTGCAGCACCAATTCCCTAGTGAATCTTTTAAGGTCCTACCTGTTGTGGCATATCCAGGATTACCCCTTGAAGCTCCATCTGTATTCAACTTAAACCATGACTCCCTCGATTTATCCCATGTTATAATCCTTTCAACACGCGTAGAGGAGTAAGTTCCTGCATCTAACCCTTCAAAAGCATTAACAGTCTCAGTCCCCTTTTTCTTAATAAACTGGATACAATCTCGGCATTGCAAAGGCCCCCCAAAGATGTTATTACACTGCCACCTCCAGATCCACCAGATGGTAATAGCAAAAAAAGATCATCACAGACAACCAAAAAACATTTATCATTCCCCAAGTTCTCAAACAACCATTCAAATAAGGTTTTCTCAAAGAAAATATGTCACTCACATCCCGTTAAGAGCCGAGACCCAATACCTTGTGCAGCAGGGCAATCTTAGAGACATGAAGAATAGTTCGGTGCCTCCATTGCAAACCTGTCAAATGGATAAACTAGCCAAGTGTTGACGAACTCGCTTGGCATTAGTTAAAACCACTTGCTGAGATACCATCCAAAGAAAGCAATGTATTCGTTCAGAGACTTGTACACGCCAAATACGTGTATAAAAGCTAGTCATATTTGGTCATGGTATGGAAGAACAAATGAGGGCAGAGTAGGCTGACCAGACTGTAAAGAGGCCATTAGCTAATTCTGACCAGGATAAACAATCCCGAGCTCCAATAAAACTGTTAGGAACCACGGACAACAAGCAGAGACGAGTATTTTTGGGTATCAAATTTTGTAAGCGGTCCCAACGCCATCCAGAATTATCACACCACAAATCTTTTATCGTGAGGTTCAAATCCTTCGGTGACAGTGATAACATAATGTCAGAATAAAGTAGATGATCAAGAAGTCATTGGTCCGACCATACCTTAACCACACGTCCATCACCCACAATCCACCATAAACGAGGCAAGATAACATCGCGCAAGCCAATAGTGATACTCCTACAAGTCGAAGATACCAACCCCTTAAAGAGCATCCAAGTGTTCTCGTGAATTGACACAATCTTATACTTACTTGTCAAGATTTTCACCCAAAGTCCAGAAGGGTTTTCCAACAGCCTCCAACCAAGCTTAGAAATTAATGGTTTATTCATAACTTCAGAATGACAGATACTCAATCCACCTCCATCTTTAGGTCGACATAACCTCTTCCATGATAATAAATGTATTTTCCTGGTATCGGCGCTACCTCCCCGAATAAATGTACGAGAGAGTTCATCAAGCTTTGCCAACATAGATTTTGGCAAGCAAATAGCACTCATCATATGAACAGGTATCGAATAGAGAACTAACATTGTTAGAGTAACTCGCCCAGCAAAACTCAAACAATGGCTTTTTCAGCCTGCAAGTCTGAAGGAGACTTTCTCGAGAGCTTCCTCGAAAGTGTCTTTGTTAACAGTCTTTTGGAGAACTGGGATTCCCAAGTATTTACCGAGGTCGGTAGTAGTCTTAATATCACTTTCCCTACTAATCGCCTGAGCAAGAGTTTGCTGGACATTCTCAGAGAAGAAAATTTTAGATTTTTCAAGGCTTACTCTTTGTCCTGAAGCCGCACAAAAGGTCTCTAAAACCTTACATATGATCCAAATTTGACCAATCGACACCTCGGCAAAGAGGATCAAGTCATCCGCAAAGCAAATACGAGAAAGAGTAGGACCATCTCAAGATAGTTTGATGGGTTTCCACTCGTTTTGAATAATTGCTTGATCAATAAGATGGCATAATCTTTCAATACACAACACAAACAGGTATGGGGATAATGGGTCACCTTGTTGCAAACCTTGCTTAGGCTTAAAAGCGAATGTCCTCTCACCATTCCAAACAAGGCTCATCGGTGGGTCTGAGACACAGTGCATAGTCCAAACAACCCATTGTTCCGGGAACCCCGTTGCTATCTAAGTGTCCTCAAGAAAATCCCATCGAATACGAGCATAGGCTTTCTCAAGATCAAGTTTGAGTAACATCCACCCTTTCTTCCCTTGTTTTCACTTCATCAAATGGACTGCTTCCTGCACAACCACCACATTATCAACGCTGAATCATATTGGAATAAAGCTAGCACGAGCTGGACCAATAAGGTGGGGCATAATTGGTTTGAGTCGGTGCATGAGAGTCTTTGTAATGGTCTTAAAAAGCACATTACATAAGTTGATGGGACGGAATTGCTTGATGTTATCCGGCCTCTGGACTTTAGCAATAAGCACCAACAGTACATCTTTCGTCTCCTCAGGTAAGATACCAGAAACAAAGAAATCCAGAATGAAACGTGTAACCAAAGGACCCACAGTCTCCCAACAATCCTGGTAGAAAAAAGGGCTGAAAGCCATCCGGTCTTCGGGCTTTTCCCTATTGATCTAATCGAGGCCTTAACCTCGGCCATCATAAAAGTTTGTGTCAAGACAGAAGCTTCGCGTTGCAAGATACGAGTAAAACTAGAATGAGGGAGAGTCGTACCTGTTGTGTCAATATCATCAACTGAGAAAAGGTGGTCATAGTAGCATAACGCCAGATGTTCCAACTCAATACGGTCTTATACCCACCTACCAGAATTGTCCTTAAGACTCTCAATGTGATTTCTTCATCTTTGAATTATAGTAAAAGTGTGGAAAAATCTCATATTCCTATCACCCAAAGCGACCCGTTTTTGGAACCATAATATTTCCTCTTGTTCCAAAATAATCTAAATTTCTTAAGAAGTTGATGCTCAACAGTAAGAAGATCATCCACACATTCTGCTCAATACATTATGTACTCGTGAAATTTCCTTTATTAAATTCTCCTTTTTATGATTGATATCAACAAAAACATCCCTATTCCATTTTTCAGTCTATTCTGTAAACGACGAAGAGCTTCTATCGTACTAATCTTATTAGACCTAGACGAGTTAAGCAACTCTCGAAACCCTACATGTTATAGCCACACTGCCTCAAAATGGAAGGGACGGTGAGAGGGATTGTCAGCCTGTGGTGGCAAAAACTGAAATATAGAGGGGTATGTAGGTGGGACACCTTAGCCTCTTGTCATCGTAAAAGAAATTGTGGATTAAACAAAATTTAAAAAAGGCGCTCAACCAACAAAAATAGTTCATGATATTTCAAAGAAGGCAGAGATTTTTACGGAATTAAGTCTTAATAAAATGAAATATGATCCAAATGTTTAGCAACAAAGTTGTGTTCAGCTCGACCTCGTTTCCAAATGAAAGTATTACCCACAAAACCAATATCAATCACCGGACGTTAGAGAATCTTGAGAACAAGAGTCTATTACCTCACGTACGCTCATCAGCACACACAATTGTATTGAAATCACCCCACCATAAGAGATGCCGAGATCGTTTGGATGATAGTGCTTAAATGTGGCTATAAACCGACACTCCGACTACTTGAAGGAGCCGCATAAACCGCAATAATATGCATAACCTCAACACCAAACTCAAATTTAGCATGAATAAACTGATCTAAAGAGTCTAACATCGTTACCTTTCCCATACCCGAATGCCATAGAAGCCAAAGGCCTCCACTTTGTCCCATTGAGTCAACACAAAAATATTGATCGAAACTAAGACTATTACAAATAGCCCGTTCACTATCGCCTCCTGCATGAATCTTAAAAATAGCCAAAATAACCACATAGAAATTCTTCAAAATGAATCAAATCGAACGTGGGAAGTCGGGTTTAATCGGCCCCCCCCCCCCCCCCCCCCCCCCCCCCCCNAGACAAATATTCGAAAGAGAAAGAACTACCGGGAAGGAATGTTAAGCATCAGCTAACACCTCATCCCTCATACATGCATTAACATCACTAGTTACCGTGGCCTGCAAGTCACCACCACATGTCGACGCTACAGAGACACTGGGATCGACCATACTCATGTTACAAACCCCATCTACCACAGTAGACACTTTTGATAGACCAGAAAGAACATCACTATCTCTCCCCCACACATCCTTCCTCTATATGTAACCTCTTACCCGAACTGGATCTCTCTGATTCAGCAAGCTTTGGACCAAAAATAAGACCGCGCGTCGGTTTATTAGCAACATGTTTTAGTTTAGACTTATTGTTTAAGTTACTAGGGCCCAACACTCTCCTTCCTTTCGAACCAATGGACGATCCATTGTCATTAGGGGTCTCAACCATACGATTAGAACCACCACTATCCTCCCGGGCCTTACTTGGCTGAGAAAGACAAAAAGGTTTTCCTTATTCATTGCTTGTATCTCTCCTAAAGGTTTTGGAGCTGCCGACACTTTAGACATGTTCGATCCTCTAAGGTTTTTGGATAAAGCTTGTTTCACAACATCCTTATTATTCACCAAAATTTTCGAAGTACTCCGTTGAGATATATTCGAATAATTTTAATCTTTATTTATTTATTTTTATGTCAAAAAATTATACTATGTTATTGCATAACTTTTAGAATAATTATCTAAATCAAATTATACATATTTTATTTTTCTTTTTATCTCACTAGTTGATGATCCGCCCTTCGGGCGGGGTTGGTATTATTGTTACGAAATAGTGTATAACAAAAACATTGCGATATTGTTAATATGTTAAAAATAAATACTCATGTTAAGAAAAATTTTGAGTATAGTTGTATATAAAAAATATATTAAACTTTAATAATTTGTTGAATAATTATTAATTTTGTATATTTATTTTATTATATAATTACTTGCCGTGAGGAAAAATAGTTTATAATATTTAATTTTGTTTATTTATAATTTGTTTCAGATATCAAAAAGTGTGAAAAATATTATAAAAAGTTTATTGTACTTAAAGATAAATAGTTATAGAGATATACTATATTTGGAGTACACAAATATGACAATCACAGAATTTTGAAGGTGTATATTTAATTAGGAAAAATAATTAGAAGAATATCTATTACTAAGAGAATGAATGATAAGAAAAAGAATAATATAAGGAAGGTCATATTCATCATTTTATGTTAGGTCTTTCTAAATTTTTCTTAGCAGGTAATTTATAGAAAAATATTTTACAACTTTTTAATTAAAATTAGTAGGGATTCTAAGAAGGACCAAATTGGTTAATTCCCAATATGCGACCAAGAAAGTTATTTTATTTTGGTTAAAATGATAAGATTAAACCTACCTTGATAGTTTCTATGGATTGGTCAATGAAATTTAATTTGGGTATAGTCTGAAGGAATGGTTACCATCACAACCCTCACACTCATTAGTTGGTCTTCGATTACTCATTCTCTCTGTTCACGCACTTTATTTTACGTATGGGGTTAGAGACAAAAATTTATGGAAGCCTCTTTTCCCGTACATGCAGCATTCATGAACTTTCCACTTTTTAAAATATTATGGACTTCCAAAAAATTCGTAAAAGTATTTTAATAACATGTTAAGAATTTCGACTAATTTTAAAATCAAAGAAAGAGATATGAGAGTTTTTCATATTGATTTGGTGTGAAATTGAAATAATATAATTATTGTAGATGGCAATGGTAAGTTGGAACTAGAACTAAGAAAGAAAAAATGTATGAGAAGTTATATTTTGTGTCTTAAAGACAATGTAGTACGTAAAATTTACCATTACTCTAGGTAAATTAATTATGTTTTCTTTTAGTATTAAAACTATTATCTTACACATATTAAATGAGGGTATACGAGGAGACATCACCAACATTAAAATTATTTAAATGAACAAAACCGATATTTTTGTATAGCTAAACAAACTAATTTGTACTTAATTTTTCAAATTATTGGTGTGTTCGTTGGTTGCTAATCAAGCATAATCAGCATTTCCTAAGTAATCTTTTAGATGTATACGCAGCTAAAATTTATTAAACTTTTTCGTAGAAAATGAGGATATACTTTACTACAAAATAATTGTTGTATATTTAAATTCTTAATTTTTCATTTATGTAGTGAAATTATAATTTGTTTTTGTGTTTGTGAAATTTTGAAAGTTTTAAATACTAAATTATTAAATATTAATGTTTTCTTAAATGAAATGATTTTAAAGTAAAAATCATTCTACCATCTTTAATTTCTATATTCAAATCAAATATAGTAACTTTTCATCTTCTTTAATATCAACAAATTTAGACCTTATCTCAAATAAATACATTAATCGGAGTATGTCTCGTTTATATTAAAATTTTATCAAAATTTTTGCAATTGTTTTATTTTTGTAATCTAAATTCAAAATCTGGGAAAAATATAATAACAACTATAAAACATATTTGTTATCGACTTCAATTATTTTCGGATATATAATTTGGAAAAATATAATTTCAATTTTAGTATGTAGAGATTTAAACGTTTGTAAATATAATTTAAATGACTTAAATATTACTTTGTTTTTATGAAAATATTAATCATGAAAGATCATTAAAAATAAGTTTAATTATAAAGGTTAAATTGTTTTAAGTACTAAATTTCTATAGAATTTTATTCTAATATTCTTTTTTTTAAGTAAATGAGTTTAGTGTCATTACTCACAACATTTCAATATCAAATCGAGACTAATACCTTTTTCTTTCTATATTGTTTAAAAACTTAGTTTTTTTATAAAAATAATACATAAATACAAGTATTGTTAAAAGTATTATAGTTGTAATCACAATTAGAAAATATTTGTAATGAATTTTAATTTCTATATGTGGATACAAAAATTGGGAAATATATTCACAAATATAAAATGAATGTTTTCATATTATATTTTTTAATTACAAATATTTTTAAAATGTTTAATACTATATTAGTATATGTATCCTTAAATTCATTATTTTTTTAAATTATAGTTTAAAAATTTATTATTATTATTTTTAATTAGGGTTTAAATTAAAAAGTATTTAGTATATAATTATGGTTTTAAATTTAGTGGTACAAAATTTATTATTTTTTTAATTATGGTTTAAAATTAAAAGATTTTAAAAGGTGGATTGATGATGTGGATGATGATGTGGCTTCATGAGAAGAATTTTAATAACATGTTAAAAATTTCGACTAATTTTAAAATCAAAGAAAGAGATATGAGAGTTTTTCATATTGATTTGGTATGAAATTGAGATAATATAATTATTGTAGATGACAATGGTAAGTTGGAACTATAATTAAGAAAGAAAAAAAAGTATGAGAAGTTACATTTTGTGCCTTAAAGACAATGTAGTAGGTAAAATTTACTATTATTCTAGGTAAATTAATTATGTTTTCTTTTAGTATTGAAATTATTATCTTACACATATTAAATGAGGGTATACGAGGAGACATCACCAAAATTTAAAATTATTTAAATGAATAAAAATGATATTCTTGTATAGCTAAACAAACTAATTCGTACTTAATTTTTCAAATTATTGGTGTGTTTGTTGGTTACTAATCAAGCATAATCAGTCTTTCCTAAGCAATCTTTTAGATGCATACGCAGCTTAAATTTATTAAACTTTTTAGTAGAAAATGAAGATATACTTTACTACAAAATAATTTTTGTATATTTCAATTCTCAATTTTACATGTATGTAGTGAATTTATAATTTGTTTTTGTATTTGTGGAATTTTGAAAGTTTAAATACTAAATTATTAAATATTAATGTTTTCTTAATGAAATGATTTTAATGTAAAAACTCATTTTACCATCTTTAATTTCTATATTCAAATCAAATATAGTAACTTTTTATCTCTTTTATTATCAACAAATTTAGACCTTATCTCAAATAAATACATTAATCAGAGTATGTCTAGTTTTATACTAAAATTTTATCAAAATTTTTGCAATTATTTTGTTTTTGTAATCTAAATTCAAAATTTGGGAAAATATAATAACAACTATAAAACACATTTGTTATCAATTTCAATCATTTGCGGATACAGAATTTGGAAATATATAATTTTAATTTTAGTATGTAGAGATTTAAATGTTTGTAAATATAATTTAAATGACTTAAATATTATTTTATTTTTATGAAAATACTAATCATGAAAGATCATTAAAAATAAGTTTAA
>OVBA01005903.1:236-18468 GCA_900406435.1 Lepidium aucheri
AATTTTAGAGCTTATTGAATCCGAAAATGGTAGGTAAGTGAGCATTTAGAGCTCACTTTTGGTTGTTAATGGTGGTTGGAAATATTGAAGACAATGGCATTGTTGTAAATAAGTTGGTTTGTCACAAATATTTATGTATTTTCAAGTCATTTTCGGAATTAAAAAAAAAGAAAAAAAAAATTAATGGCATGATTGAAATTATATAGACCCACAAAATTATTTTAGTAAAAAATTTGGAAAGAGAAAAATGGTGGTCAATTTTGCAATTGACCCCAAGAATTGAGTCATTTTTGAAAGAAGCCCAAAACAAAATTAATAGGTATTTTTGTGAAAATGTACAACAAACATGATATTACTTAAAATTCTCGTAGGTAAATTTATTCGTGACCATTAAGAAAAATATTTACATTTCAGGTATATATTATATTTTTTTATAGTTATAAATTTATGACATTAATGGTCTTATACAATTGATTATAAGAGATTAGATATCAAGTAAAGTAAATTATTAAATTGATGTTTCAATAATTAAGTAATGAGGTGGCATAATGAAGGTTATTTTACTTCATATATATATGTATATATATATTGACATATCTATATACATTGCATCTTTTGATAGTTATATTTTAATGGTATTAATGGTCTTAAAATATTTAGAGATTAGATATTGAGTAAAATAAATTAGTAAATTAATATTCTAATAATTAAGTGATGAGATAATATCATGAGAAGAAAAGTTAATTTTTTATATATATTTTTATTCTTTTTTGGACAATTTGCTTATTAATTTGTTTGTTGTTTTAAATTAATTTGATTCGTGTTTTAATTTAGAATATTATAATAAAATAAACATAATATAGTGGAGAATTAAAACAATATAATGGAAAGTAAAAAGTAGCAATTTATGTATGTTTTGATTATGTATGAATTAATTATATTGCTTGGATATATGAGGAGTTGGAAGTGTGGATTAAAACTAAAATAGAACTCTAATTATGTGTTCAGTTTTATACTTGACATTCTGTTGTAATGTATGTTGGAGAATATTCATTTAAGGACTTTGGTATTTGTATTCATATTTTTTATTAGAGAACTACGATTAAAAAATGACTTAGGTGTGTCATATTATCATACAATAAAAATGAGTATAAAAAATGAGTTAGGTATGCATTTTGTTTTTTTATTATATATATATATATATATATTAGTGTTTGTTTATATTTTCTGTAAGTGAGATGTTAATTAATGAGGAGTTACTTAAAATGTCTATTTCGAAATGTCATTTTTCAAAACATACTTCCTGATAATCATTTATTTTTCCCAATTTTCAAAGGAAATTGTAGGTTTTGAAAAAAGTACATGCCAATAGGGGTATTTTTGAAAATCTCCCTTGATTAATTTTGTGTTTATTGTTTTAAATTCAATATGTTAATTTAATTGATTTGTGATTGTAATTTAGATTATTTGAACAAAATAAACACATTCCAATGCTCTGGCTTCACTATTAAAATTATAAAACATACGCTAAAACAATATGTCATATATAGATTTTTGGTATAAATATAAAAACTCTTACGTATATATATGTATAATATATATAATTTTATTTCAGTCATATAATATTATTATATAATATGTTTTTCTTATATAGATATGGACTTTTTGTTTTATATATATAGAGTTTTTATTTTAGATCTTTTCTATATATATAAAAACTTTTTTGTATATTTATAAATATATATATGTATATATATATATATATATTTTAATAATAATATACTGTCAATGTAATATGTATTTTGTTTTATTATATAAACTGATTGTTTATTTAACATATATAATTTTTTTAGTGTATGTTTTATATTATTTGTTTGTAACTGAGATGTGTATAAATTTTGTGTTTGTGGTTTTAAATTAGATATTGTAAATTAAATGATTTGTGTTTTTATTTTAGATGTAAATTTATTTTGTGCTTGCATTGTGGTTTAAAATTAAAGATGGGAGATTAAATGAGGTGAAAATAGTAGATTTAAAAATATATAAATATATATATATATATAGATATATATATATTAAAGATAAAAGAATGAAAAAAATGAAAAATGGCGAAGTTTACATTAGCAGGAGCACCAAACAAAAATGGATAGAAAAATAGACAGAAACCGATAAAGAAGTGAGATCGTAAAATTAGGTCCCCCTCCCCTCCCTCCTTAGCTAACTTTACATTTTCATTGGTACAACACTTGACACTACCCATGTTTATTTTCACCCCATATCTTAATAAAATTAATGAAGCAACCCTCTTTTATTTAATCATTATTCATACCTTTTTTATTTTATATTTGTGGTTCTAATTTAGTGCGGTCATGATAAATATTTGTGATGCTCGATTCTTGATGTAAGGCTTTGTTTTGGAACTCATAATATATTTTGAAATATCTTCTCTTTTAGGTTTAATTTTTTATCAGTTACTACTGTTTTTACTCGATCATTTCACTTCTTATTGAAGATAAGATCCAAAACATTGATTAGTTTTTGGTTTAATTAGATAGCTTAACCGATAATTGACAATGAGTTATCAAAAAGAAAGATCCCAAATTGGAACATCAAATATTAGAAAAGATGAGTTACCATGCTTTGGTCTCTCTTTACCTAAACTCTTTTTTTAATAATTAGGTCGATAAGAAGTAATTTATATACAATCTATACACTCTAATTAAAACATGATAAAATCCGAATTCAATACATACTACCAAATTAGATTATAGACAAGCCAATTATTAGATAATGTATTTCTTGGCAACTAGTTTTTTTTAAATATAAATTTAGGTTAAAAAATAAAAATAAAATAAAGGAGGCAAAGGGCATTGTCAATGTTTGGTTGGGGCATTTCTTTTGTTCTTTTTCCTGTTTTTATAAAAATGAAAACCTCTTTTGCAAGGTGACCTAGTCATTAAATGACACGAGTCTTGAGCAATCGGAGAAGCGCTTTGATAAATAGATTTTATTTTGACTGACTCAATTAAAGTCGATGCTCTATTTTCTTAGCCACGTCATTTTCGTCCTCCACTCATGCATAGACAAACACACTTCTGTTTTGTTTTTTCACATTCACTCTTCCTTCTCACGGGTCCTACACTTTGATTTGATTTTGGTTCATTTACCCAAATTATCAAGAGCAAACCAGAAAAACAAAAAAAAAAACAAAACTGAAAATACTGGAATAGACAATTTTACTTCATCATAGTTGTAACATGTCGTAACATAATAACACCCCCTTACAATGTTGATTTTTAAAAAATTATAAGGGGTTCAAATTCATATTAATAATGGCTAATTAATTACTACAAGGCTTTAACAGCTTCAATTAAGAACTAAAGAGAATGTCGACGAAATGTAGCGGGAAGACCGTTTTGAGGTATTGGAAATGGACTGTATTCTATTCCTTTCGCTTCTCCCTTCACTTCATATCTGCATATATATATAAACTAATTTCAAGATTTATCGTGCAAAAAAGTTTGATAATAATTAACAAGAGAGGAAGAGAAGAAAATACCGGAAAATGGAAACTAAATGGTGGAGAAAGATAAGAATCTGTAACTTGGCGAGTTCGTTCCCAGGACAAGCATGAACTCCACTTCCAAATGGCATGAATGTATTTGGCTTTGGTTGTACCTTTGGTTAGTTTGAACCCTCACGTTAGACTACAGTATTAAACTGAACTTCTGATCTGTTTATGTACGTAGTACTTTCTTCATTATTTATTACCTTAAATCTAGATGGATCGAAAACATCAGGGTTTGAAAAATATTTAGGACTGTAATGAATATTCCGAAAGAGTGGCATCACTTTCCATCCTTTCGGTATCAAATATCCTGTTTACATGCACGTTAAAAATATATTAGTGACTTACATTCATTTGGGCCACCATATTTCATATAAAAAACATAAAAATAAAATAATAGCTCGATATATAAAGAATGTTCTAGTAATGAAATGATGTAACTTGTACCCTTATATTCAACATCAACCACTGCTTCTCTAAATGTGAAGGATATTATACTTGCCATCCTTAAGCTCTCAGTTACAACCTATACATTAATAATTAACATAAAAACTTGAGCTCTATCTATATTAAGGTTGATTTATATATAGTATGATTTATTGATTACCCTGTGTGTTAAAGGCATATTCCTTGTTTGTCCCCATGTCAAAGGTTTCTTCCCTCTACAATTTTCTTCATATATAGCCATTTGCTCAGCCTGCAACCATTATTATACATAGCTTTAAGTATGCACGCATATATGATACAAAAGAGAGCAAGAGATTGTGTACATTTGATCAAACCTTAACAGCTTCTAGAAGCTTGTGATCGTCATGCAAGTACTTAAGAATCCATGTTAAGCAACTAGCTGTCGTGTCTTGAGCGGCGAAAAGGACTCCGATGATGTTGTCCGCAATCTGTTCTTGGGTTAGCGAACAACCTTTCTCGTCTTTAGAGTTAAGTAGATGACCGAGAAAGTCAGTTTTCAAGACCCTTTTCTCTTTTCGTTCTCGTATAATCTCACTTACTATTGTCTTTAGCCGTTCCCTAGCCTTTTGGTTACAAATTTTAGTTAGTTTGTTTGGTTTCACTTTCTTTCTCTGAGATTGGTTTATTTATTCATTTAAGAAATGATCATATTACCACGTGAGCTTTGTGATAAGATGTTCCGGGGAGACTCATAGGGAAAGAGTTGTAGCCTTTGTCCACTGTATTGTAGTTATGTTTCAAAATCTCTTTATATGTAGACTCCAAATGACCAAATATGGCTAGAATACCCACATTTAAAGCAAACTGCAAGAGACAAAATTATCTCCTGTATTAGATGACTATATACAGTAAAGCAACCATGATCCTAACTTTTCGATGTGGTAACCTATCACATTCTACAAATCAAGGAATTACATTGTACAGATATGAACATAGATATACATGTACCTTCTTGATTTCCTGGTAGGCAGAGACAACTTGCAGATTGGTCCAAGATTGTAAAGAAGAGAGGGCAATGTGTTCGATATCAGGAATGAGTTTACGGATGGTTTCAGGGTATAAAGAGGACTGAACAAGTTTCCTTATATGAAAATGATAATCTCCTTGGTGGAAAAAGAGTGCAGAGGGTCCTATGAGCTTCTCTTTGCTTCTCGGGTAAGTTGGTTTGAACATATGGGCATGAGTCACAAGCACAAACCTTGCAGCCTCGGGACTAGCCAGCATAACGCAAGGATAACCAAGGATTCGAGTTTTGAATATCTCTCCATATCTATCCATCAAAGATAAAAAATATTTTTAATTAAAGCTTAGTTAAGATCATAACCCATTAAAACTTGAGAGACAAGTACTCAAAGTTACCTCTTTTGTCTAGAGGCGAAGAAAAGATTGGGGTCTTGTGAATAGAGTTGTAGAGTCTCTCCTAAGTAAGGCCAACCCATGGAACCAGGAGGAAGCTTACGTCGTCTACTGTTTTTCTTCTTCTTTGAAACCATTACTCTTACTAAAAGCAAGCAGAAGATGAGACTTGGTACAATCAAAAACCAAATTTCAGCCATAGATTATCAAATTCAATATGTAATGTTATGCTTATAAAATAATGTTTTGGAGGAAGAGAAAAAGTTTTGAACTATGAAAGAAGACGAAGAAGAAGATATATGGAACAAAACACGCATAAATACTTAAGAGAGATGTCGGTATTTATAGAAAATTGTAGAGTAAATAAATAAAGAGAAAGTTTGAAATATATATTATTTATTTATTTGTTATGTTTTATTTCGTCCAAATGTGAGGTGCTGACAATTGTTTTCTGTTCACAAATTTGGAGTCTCATACGAAAAAGCTGAATATATCTAAAATTTAGATCTTGCCGATTACTTCTTATTTATTTAGAAGGATATAGCTATTTTGATTTCAATTTTTTTTCAGATTTAAAAGAATATATTTTGTAATAGTAAATTTAATTAATGAGGGTGCTAGAAATCGCGTTTTAGTTTATTGATGTTGATATACTGCCTTGGCTTCCATGGTAATGAGCAGTGTAATTTTTTTTTCAACCTTACTCATTTTTTATAATATTAATAGGATGGACAAAGATTCGATCCATAGCCAAATTTTTTTCCTTCCCCTTATATCTGGAAGAAATCGAATTCGGGTGTCTGAAGAATGCTAAAGTTGTCTCTACCACTGAACCACACATCATCATCGGTATGAGCAGTGTAATTAGCTAGTTACAACTACAATGTTCCGTATTTTATTATTCTAAAAAATTTGTAGTATAATATCAATTTTTTTTACTATATTTTCTTTACTGAAAAGGTCTCATATTTAGTACAATATTTACTAAATATGTTCATGTTGTAAAGTTCAGTTAAAACAAATAAATCATCATATATTTAAAGTAATTCATCTTTTTGAACTGTAATTCTTGTAACCACATTAACTAATAAAGATAAGACAAATATAGAGAAAACAAAGGCATAAAACTTTATAAGCAGGTAAATAAGTATGACTTACAGATTTTCTTAACACACGTTTATCAAATATAGTCAAATAGAGAGAGATTCAACACACGTTTTCAAGTAGATTTGATTCTTCTTTTCAACATATATTATTATTTTAACATATCATTAAACTTTAAAGCTATTATTTTTTATTGAAAAGGCACCATAGTTTTTTTCATGTATAGGTTGGATTGTTTTATAGATGCAATACCGAAAAAATGTATGGAAACTCGTAGAATCAGACAATATCTATCAGTTCTTCATTCAGAATTTGAGGTTTTTTGTGGGTAATGGTGTGTATGATCGATCTAGTGGAGTTTGCAACCACCTATTCCAAACTATCGAAAACGTTTTCACTTTATCTGCAAACCTTTTCGAAGATTAAAAGTTTATTTAGATCTATATTGCTTCTTTATCTCGCGAAATTTAAACCATTGTGCAGATTCTCCAATTCATAATGCTATAGAATTAATCCGTAATGTTTGTTCTGCAGACATTTTACCACCTGTCTTACTTTTATTTTTTTTTTCCAAAAACTAAGCATCATTTTATTTATTAAAAATATAACTTTTACATAAGTGGATTTACACTCAAGATTACAGATTCATTAAAAAAGTTCTGAAATTTGTTCAGGCCCAACAACCACTACTATTATTCTAGAAGTCAGATTATAGCTCATGGAATATGTGTCAGACATTCAACTTTTGCTTGTCCACGCGTCAAGTGAATGGCCTTATCGGCATGCACCACCAGAATCAGAACAGACCTATCGGAATTCACCATCTTTAACATTTAACTTCACCAAGTTATAAATTTCCTCCGCAAACCCATCCAGGGAATTGAATTTTAAAGCAAAACCACCATTGAAGATCACATGCTACATCCAAACCTGAGCAATTCCGACTAAGTGGAGAGTTCTGTCTCAGAAAATTGGGTAAACGAGCAAAAAAGCATAAAATCGACAACAACTATAGATGAGATTGCTGCTTTATCCGAAAAAAGAATCGGATTTGAACCGGATTATCGGGATAAAGAGGAGAATTAAAATTTGAGCAAAGAAAAAAATTTTTGGTAAAATAAAATGTGAAACCGATCTAGTCAAAGTTTAAAAACCTAAGACCAAACTAGAAGATTATCGACACAAGGTCGAGAAATGAACCAACCATGAAACCCGGAGAAAAATCCAGAAAAACAAAACAGAATTAAATGAAACAAACCAGTAAACAAACGAAAAATCAAACACGTATACCGAAAACAACCGGACAGTATACCGGAAATATCCTCCGGAATGATACGGCCTAAAGCCGAAACTTATCCACATGACTAGATCAAATCATACTTTTTATGAAAGATGAAATTTTGGGAAAAATGAACGTGATCAGAAAAGCTACTCTCACTTTTACTTTAATAAAATATAAATGAAGTTGACGGAATAAAAAAAAAATTTACAGCTCACTAGTTAATTTGTGTTAATGCTGTTAATATATCATAACTTAATCGTATCAGTAGTATTTGATATAACTTTAGACGTAAAATAATCATGTATAAATTGTTAATATTCGATACCTTTTATATTTTGTAGTAATATGAACAAAAATAATTAGAAAAATGAACTAGTGATGTGGAAACATGCAATATACTCTTTGTTGTCTTTTTCTTTTTAGTAAGTATTCAGACATTGCTTTACTTTTTAAGGGTGAATTAGCTGATACAAGATTATTGTGAAATTGGCGAAATGATAACGCTGTAATTGTCAATCTAACTTTTGTTTTCCCAATTTAGTCCTATAAGGGAAAAATGATAATAAGATATTTAGCATCATAATAATATAGTTAGGACTATAATGTAAATTATATGAGATAACAAATTGGGTAGATTGGTAATATTTTGTTTGTACACATAATAAGTTAGATATACACAACTAACTAAGAGAATTAAGATAAATAAAAGGGAGGTTTGGGGAGGAATAAGAGAAAGTTGTTAGATATATAAAAATAAGTGAGAATTTATGGTGATAACTATAAATATATCACAAAAAATTGAAGATAAACATACAATACAAATAATAACGTGATAATAATATTGTTAGCATATATGTTCCTGGTGTGAAAGCTATGTAATTGGGCTATAATAGCTATTTTTGTAAGGAGTAACCTAAAATTTTTCTACTTAGCATATTTTCAATTTCCAAGTTATTTTGTGCTACATGACCAAATTTCCCATTTCCTTTTAGAAACCATAGTATCATTTCAAAAATCTTATTTATTATTATGATTTTCTTTTAAGTTTTAGAGAGCAAATAGGTTCGTAATATTTCTTTTTTTTCCGTCTGGATTATATTAAGATTGGAATATTATAATGTCAAGAGACCCGCAATAGGCATACAGAGAAAAATGATGCTATCAATCCCAACAAACAAGGAGGATGATAACACACAATCCAAATGATAAACCAAAACCAATGTATCAAGATTTGGATATCAATTAAGGAATTTCCGAACGATATTCCAACACTGGAATTCCTACCAAAGAAGATGAATTGAGTCACAACGATTGGTTCATCTGGAGAACATGGATTTTGGTTTGAAGATTGTCAAAGTCAATAAAAATCTCTTGAGCTAGGTACCAAAACAAAACTTCAAATGGGAAGACTAGAGACCTTAACACTTAATCTAAGCAATTCAGAGACAAATTTATCCGAAAACAGAGGGAAAAGAAAATCCCATAACTTAGGCTTCATCCTACCATCGCAAATGTACTAACGACATAAGAGAAAGCAACTTAAAACCATAAAGGAAAATTACAAACTAGATCTAAAACTATAGAACGACTCTAGACCAAAAGAAAGAGGAGGTAGGCTTTGAAAAAACACTAACCCACCATAGAAAATTAGACTGGTGGATAGAGCTTCGAAAGTCATTGTAAGACCAACCCAAAATCAAATTACAAGACCTAGAAACACCCACCAGATCCTCCGAGAAGCTCTGCACCATTCGAAAAGCCTAGATCCACACCACCATCGACAAAGAGAAGTCAAACCGAACACCATGAGCTCCAATAATGAAGATAACACTGGCGAAACTCAATTTCAAAATCCACCTCAAACTTTTCACAGATCCAAACGCTAAGCGAAGAAAAAATTTTATATCACCATACCTATGAGATTCAGGGAGGGTCATCGGTGCTGTGAAAGCCACCAACGGCCGAGCTTGCAGCCGATTAGATTGAAGACATCAAGATCTGGTGAAGGATAATGAAACGAGAGTCTCAGGAGTAGAATTCTTTTTGTTATTTACTGGCTAAATTTCAGGGTTCATAATATTTGTAGACTATATACTTAATTATGATTCTAATCTTTATACTATTTAATTTTGCTGTGAATTTTATATGTATATGATCATTTGGGAATTATAAGATTTTCTTATAGGAGAGCAGTGCCGGCGACAAATTAAGAGTAATTAGAGTGAGTATACACAAAACTTTTCATAATTAGGTGGAAAAAGTCATTTATTGTATCTATGTTTAAAACTATTTTGTCATTTGTCTTACACTTTCCAGTTTTTCTCTCTTCCCTCTCATGACTCTTCTTCTTTCTCCAACCAATTTCTCTCTCCTATCAAACACATCTCAAATCTCCTCTCCTCCAATTTCTCTTCCTTTCCTTCATCTAAAATTAAAGCTGCTCATTCGTATTTTGAAATTTACTCTGATTTTCCTGTATTCCAACGAAAATTACGGTCTAGGTCCCTAACCAAAGCTTCATCTCCTTCCATCAGATTTTCATCTCCTTTTATCAATTATACCTTGATTTCCAACGAAAGCTTCATCTCCTTCTCTAACGAAAGCTTCATCTCCTTCTATCAAATATGCCTTGATTTCCAACGAAAGTTTTAGCTTCTTCTCCAACGAAAGCTTCATCTCCAACGAAAGCTTTATCTCCTTTGATCAAATATGACCTGATTTCTCTGTATTCTAACAATTATGTATATTACACCAATTTACTCCTAAATTAAATCATATTTCTTTAACCAAACTAATAAGAAAAATCTATTTCAAAACATGTTATTCATATAAACAATATATATAAAGATATTAATAAAAAATTAGCGGATAAATTTTATTTATAAATTATTTTTATCCTAAACTGAACTGATAATATAGAATTCAAAGATTTAATGAAATAACTCTTCTTTATTAGCTTAGGAAAATAATTCAAAACTTAAACACTCAAACAATGAACTCTTAAAGTTATATACTTTGACATCTTCTTTATATAGATTAGATAATTTTCTATTTTAATTAGGAAAAATTTATTTTAGATAACTCGTAAAATATCTCAAGAATATTTTAATCTAACTCACCTAACTTGTTTAACAAGTAACTGACTTCAAGCTTATCTCAACAATCTCTTGCATAAGCTTGAAATCAATTTTCTCAGTTTCTTAAAATATCCACCTTTTGCATTTTACTGGAAGTGTGTCCAACTTCTATTAACTCATTCTCAACACATTCTATTATGAAGTGATATCTTGTGTGAATGTGTTTGCTTCTTCTATGAAAATGAGGTTTTTAGCGAGTGCAATCACAGATTTGTTATCTCTTCGGATTACCACTTCTTCACAAGTTGTTCCCATGACTTCACTCAATAAGTCTTGTAACCAAATCGCTTATCTAGCAGCCTCCATTTTGGCCATGAACTCGGCCTCACAAGAAGACAAAACAACGGTTTCTTGCTTTGAGAACACCATGTAATCAGACTTTCTCCCAAGTAAAAGATATAACATGTTGTACTCTTTCCATCATCCGGATCAATATTGTGACTACTATCACTATAACCTATTAGTCTAGGTACTTGTGTGATCAATCTTGTAAAGACCAATCAGTGACCTTCCTCCTTGTAACACCATGTGAACCTCTAGGAATTTGTATATAGCGACTTAATACTTGTACACAATAAGACAAATCAGGTCTTGTATGTATCAAGTACCTTAGATAACCAGTGACTCTACAATGTTGCATCTAGTTCTTCTTCACTTTTGGAATTTGAGAGCTTCAAACCGGAGTCCATAGGTATTTGAACTGAATTACATGTTTCCATTCCCATCACTTCTTTGTGCATATTTTTTTTGATTCAACACAATTCCACCTCCACATTGGTTTACCTTAATTCCAAGATAGTACGTTAACTTTCGTAAATCACTCATCTCAAACTTCGAAGACATATCTTTCTTGAATTCATCAATGATTTCCTTGCTGGTTTCTGTGACAAACAAACAAATCTACATAAATGGCAATAATAAGGATATCCTTCCTTACATCTTTGCGATAAACAGATGGTTCTTTAGAACATCTCTCGAACTTGAGATCCTTGATCAGTTGATTTAGTTTGGTATTTCAGGCTCTTGGTACTTGCTTTAAACCATATCAAGCTTTCTTAAGCTTGTAAACCTTGAGTTCACCCTTTCTTTACAAAACTTTCTGGTTGTGTAATATAAAAAACTTATTTTAACTCTCCACTAAGAAAACCCGTCTCCACATCAAGATGATTGATCTCCCATCCATTTGATGCCGAGAGGTTGATTAACATTTGAATTGTTTCAAGTTTTGCAACTGGTGCAAATAGTTCTTCATAATCAATCCCATGTTTTTGCACATACCCTTTTGCGACAAGTGTTGCTTTGTACTTAGGAATGCTTCCATCGGATTCCTCTTGATTCTAAGCACTCACTTAACTCCAATTTGTTTTATTCCTTCTGGGAGATCTTCAAGAGTCCAAGTTTCGACTTTGAATATCAATTTCATTCTCACAAGCAAAAATCCATTCTTTTAGCTCATTTGCTTCATTAAAGTTTACTGGTTCATTGTCTAAGCTTAACAATAACCTTTTCCCTTCTTTTTCTGTAATCAGGACATAGTTTTCAAGATATATCGGTTTCGTGACTTGTCGTTAAGACTTTCTTAAAACTTGTGGTAGATCATCACTCCATTCAATATTCTTGGATTCTTCATACCTAGAAATCTGAGAATCAACCTCGGTTGATTCACTACTTGCTGTGAAATTTCGAGCCTTTTACTTGTTGCTGAAGGTATTGTTGAGCTACTTTCCTTTTGAGTTTCTTGATTCTCGAAGCTTTCAAGCATTAGCTCAAATTTTTCGAGATACCACCTTCAATCCAGTTACATCATTTTCTGTCGTCAAAGACAACATCATGACTTACTATAATTCTTCAACTTGGTGGATCAAGAAGACGATAGGCTTATGATTTCGCACTACAAGAAAACATAACAACTTACAACCAAAGATATTTGACCAATTTAGATTATTGTCGAGTTTTTTTACCAATTTTGATATGTCAAAATTTTATTTTTTTACCAACTTTATATTATTATTGTGGTCAAAATTCAATTGTTTTCTAGTAGTGTCGGTTTGGTACCAAGGTGAACAAATATTCTAGACCTATCATCAAGCTTTCTTAAGTGTGGTTTCTCCGGCTTTGCATAGCAAATACACCCAAAATTACAAATATATCTGAGATTAGGTGTCTTACTACGAAACATCTTGTATGGAGTTTTGTTCTTCATTGCTTTGGATGCAACGCGATTTAGAAGATAGGTTGAATGTCTTAATGCTTCTTCTCACAAATAATTTGGCACCCTCATGTGTTTCATAATACTTCTTTCCATCTCCGTTAATGTTCTATTTTTCCTTTCAATAACTCCATTTTGTTAAAAAGTAATGGTGCGGTTAGATATCTCTTCCCATCTCCGCCCACATATATCTGGTTTGATCGTTTATAAGTACAAATATGTACTTATTAGCGATTGTTGTTCTTGGTGTTATTATCAGGTCATATATGTCACAACAATAACATATAACATTTGACCAATCAAAATCTCCATTGTCTCGTCCTCGACCTCTTCCACGACCATGTCCTCTTCTACCTCTTCCTCTTGATCCCTCATTAAAATTTTTTTTAGTTATTAGACTCCAAATACTTGAACTGGTTTCGATCTTCTTGGGCATCTTCTTCTTCTTTGAGAATTCGTTCTTTATAGGCTTTTATACGACCTATAATATCCCCAGAGCTTGTTGTATTAAGATCCAATATTTGCTCAAGAAATGCAACTATTTGGATGAATTTCTTCCTAGAAAGACACTTGAAAAATTTCTTGACTAATTAAGATTCTTCTATGTTTACCCCTAGAGAAGAGGATTTTGATGAAATCACTGATAGCTTGCCCACAAAGTCATCTACGGTATCGCTTTCTTTCGTCTTGAGTCGGTCGAATTCGGACAACAATGTTTGCAATCTTGCTTCTTTCACTCGTTCAGCCCCTAAGTTTCGTGTTAATAGCCTTCCAAACATTCTTTTGATGTATCTAATTCTCAAACTTGTAGAATAAGGGCCTCTGGTAAAGATTGGAATACGAGAGCCATTGCCATATTATTTTTCCTCTTATCATCGATTTCTGTCTCAGTTACCTCCCATACTTCATATACTTTGAGACATACTTTCATTCTCAAGTCCAAACGGTGTATTTGGTTACAATTAACATTGGACACACTATGGAGAAGAGCCTCCTCCGCCTTTAGCTTTCTCCGCCAGTATAATGGATTATTCGCCTCCCATTATCTTGGTTTATTTAATCTCCACTTGTGATCAAGATTCCTTCTTAATCGATCCCCCTTACTTCATGAACTCTGATACCAATTGTAGAATTCAAAGATTTTAAGAAATAATTCTTCGTTATTAGGTTTGGAAAATAACTCAAAAATATACTCTCAAACAATGAACTCTAAAAATTATGCCACACTTTAATATCTCTTTTATATAGATTAAATAATTTTGTATTTCAATTACAAAAACTGTATATTAGATAACTCCAAAAATATTTCAAAATTATATAATCTAACCACCTTACTTGCTCAATAAGTAACTGATGTCAAGCTTATATAATAAAACCTCGGTCTTATATCGAAAACAAACATTTGCAAAGTAATGATCTAGAAAAAGCCTAGCTTCAATTAACCCTAATCACTAGACGATATAACCATAGAATTTTCACTATAAGATATGTTAGCTAGTATAAGATGTCGAAAAAGAAGAAAATAAGGTGTTGTGGGTTATTATATTTTCCCAAAATTCTTTTAAGCTTTTCAGTTTTATTACCAATGAAAAGTGAGAAGGTGTAGAGTTGAGAACCACAAAATCCAGTATGATCCAAAAAGTTGTATCAAGTAACGAGATTGACACGAAAATAAGAGATCTCTCTATCTCATCTTACCTATGAATTTGTTACCTTTCACCTTTATAGAATTATAGTCTTTCATTTAAAATATTGTTTATTTATCACTATTATAGAGAAACTTTCAAAAATATCTTTTTTAACATGGTTGTTTTCAAAACTTATCTTTTTTTTGGAAATTAGAAAAGAAAAATACGTATGAGAAAATACCTTTCAAAAATGAGCATATTAAAAAGGACATTTTTTAAAAAATTTCATTATATTATGTATTTTATTTCTATTTTGCTGCTTTGTTGTTATTTTGTCACGTGGAAATTATCAGTTGAAATTTACCACGATAGCGATACGTAATTTTAAAACAAAACTCAAATTACAAACCGGATTTATCCAATTAAAATTATTCTCAGTTTGATTAAACTCAATGAATGACTTGCATAAAAATTGCTCAACGGCTAGAGAGAATATTAATTTGAAAGGCGGCAATAGAAATTACCATTAATTTCAATAATTTCTTGATATGATACATTTAACGTTTCTAGTTTCTTCTACGGACATAACAACATTTAGGGATGTCTTTATTAAGTGTAATAATACCAAGTGAATAATGGATCTCGAATTAGCCATCAATAGCTTTTGTAGTTTAAACATGATCAATGACTAAGAAAACAACAGGACATTGCTCGTGATAATGTATTTCCTTACAAGGCATATTACAATTCTAGAAGGCATTTGCCATTTTCAGTAACATGACCTAAAGATCGATGTTGCTTCAATTCAATAGCCTTTTTTTTTTTAATTTAGTCTTGGTAGGAGTTAATATAGTCTTGGTTTACCAAACAATTTTTTCTTCCTTTTAAATCATGCAGTATAAATATAGAAATTAAATTTGGCTGGTAACACTATCATAAACCACTAATCTATTTCTTTTTGTGAATAATTTTCTATTAATCAAAACAGTTTTGACAATTATAGAGGAGAAACATAAATAGTTTATGCAATTCAGGATCAGCCCAATATGAATTTTTGCCTAAAGCAAAACAAAAGTCTGATGTCCTTTAACCCATGTAGTAATAAACAGTTAAAAAAATATTACAAAACAATGCATTGATAAATATCAAACATAGCACATTCCACACTGAAAAACATACATAATCACTATACTATATAAACATTACTTTAACTTTGATGTCCTTAAATTGATGATATAATTTGGCGGCCAAAGCATAAGGTTTAACAGCTGATATCCTGTGATACAAATCTCTACAGGCCGAAGTATCACTTTAATTTGTCATTTAAATGGTAACTCATTATGAAACAATAATGATGCTATATATAATAAGACAAGTAAGTAAATGTGATAGATATGGAGTACACAACGTATGATCATGATCAATTGAGAGGTGACGAGTTTGTCTGAATATAATGAAGTTATAAATGCAACAAACTATAGGAGAGTAAATGGAATGGACTAATGAGTACAACAAAGTCGGTGCCTTACACTTACCAATTGTCTCCGTCTGATATGAACTTAGGCTAACGTTCATCACAACTATATCTCACTCTTTTGACATAAATAAAATTTTGTACAACTATATATTGATAATGGCCAAATAGTCGTGTGTCGTGTTACTCGTGTATAATGAAAAACTTGTAGGTTGCTATTAAAAGCTTCTTTGGTTCATTTATTGGATGAAATTAATCAGCCAATTTGCATGTCCTAGTTAGTCGAATTATTTAAAGTTAAGATATTAAATTAATTTCTAAATATATTTTAGTATGATATGATTTTCCTGCAGTGTTATTATTATAAAGCATATCCAACATTGTTTCCAAACAATTCATAATATATATATATATATATATATATATATATATATATTTGTTGATGGTCAAAGCTGCCATTATACCTTACGTAATAGACTATTGTCATGCATAGTTTCTAAACGTTAACTACAATGATATGATGTTTTTTAAAATTAACAAGGATTCTATCCGCATGAATTGTTTGGGATTATTTGAATTTCATATAATATTAAGTAAGTGGTTTATTTTATATAAATAATTTATTTTATAAATTTTTTTATATCTGTGATCGCATATTTCGTTTTTATGTAATATAATAATCGATATTATTTATGTTGTGTACTATTTTAAACATTAATTATATTTGTAAAGTCTAGTGTTTGAACTTTAAAAACGTAAAAACATTGACTTATGCTTAATAAAATAGTTGTTGGAATTTTTTTGAATAAAATAAGTAATTTATTTAATGAAACGTAGACGCACACAATATTAGTAGTAATAAGTTAATAAAAAATTTAAAACCAAACCATATACAAACATAAGTATAGCTACGTAGTTATAGCTAGCTATGGGCATACAAACGGATCCGAAGAACCAAATCTGGATCTGATCCAAAAAAGAAGATCTGAATCCGACATAAAAGCTTAAATATCCGAACGGGTCCTAAAATTTAAGACCTAAAGAACTGGATCCAACCGAGAACCAAATGGGTACCAGAGGACCTAATTTTATAGTATTCTAGGAGTATTTTTTCATATTTTTAGATATTTTTAAATATTTTTTGATTATGTGGATATTAAGGTATATTTTTGGTTTTTAAGGTATTTTTTGACATTTTTAGATATTTGTTTTGATATTTTAAAGGATTTTTTGGATATTTTGTAGGGTATTTAGGTATTCATATTATTTTAGGTTTTTTAAATTAAGATCCAAATTGACCAGAACCTGATTGAAACTGATCTGGAACCGAACCAAATAGTGACAAATTCTGTGTGGTATAAAGAAAAAATTATTACTTTTTACATAATTTTTATTATAATTTTATTGGCCATAATTACTGGATGTTTTAGTGAAAAAATTGTTGAAAATAGATAGTTTTTTATTTTTGCTATGGCAAGTGAGTAGTTATAGGAGATTGTTGGTTCAGTTAGTATGTATTGTTTTGGGTTTTCAAAATTAATTTTCAAAAGATAGTAATTATAATAAATCTAAAATTAAGGCTAAAAGAATTTTTAAATTAGAATTTTTGTTAATTTTTTATAAATTGTGGTTTAAAAAAATATTTTCCGTTTGGAATGCATTTATCAAAAATACTAATTGTGATTTACTCAAATAGTATAGAATTATAGGTAAATGATTCAAATAGTGTGGAATTATCATTAATTACTCAAATACTCTTTTTTTTAATTGTCATTTTGCCCTTTTGAGATTTGTAAACAAAAACGTAATAACGAAAATGTCATTAATGAAAAGAGCCACGTCAGCCCGAAAATCGTGTAGGTCTG
Source organism: Lepidium aucheri (assembly GCA_900406435.1). Taxonomy (NCBI): domain Eukaryota; kingdom Viridiplantae; phylum Streptophyta; class Magnoliopsida; order Brassicales; family Brassicaceae; genus Lepidium; species Lepidium aucheri. The sequence continues at coordinate 18,328 of OVBA01005903.1, forward strand.
CCGCGAAGATCTACCAACGCTCTACTAAAGCTCTACCATAACTCAATCAAAGCTCAACCAAGGTCAGCCGAAGCTCAACCAAAATCCACTAAAGCTCCACCAAAACTCTACCAAAGCTCAGCCAAGCTCAACCAAGATCTA
>OVBA01005904.1:0-18467 GCA_900406435.1 Lepidium aucheri
TTAAACACTGATTAACTCAATTACATTGTACTCGGTTAGTTTGATAGAGTTTATATTAACTCTACTACAAACATTGATTAACTCTATCATACGCTATGTTTATATCTTTCAACTCTATTACAAACATTGATTCACTCTATCATACGCTGCGTTTTATACCTTTCAACTCTATTACACTATGATGATCTCTACTANTCAATTACAATGTATACGGTTAATGGAATAGAGTTGACAAAAGCGCGCGTGCTTACGTGGCAAGTTTCATTAAAGGCATTTCCGTAATTATGTTTTTGTTGTCTCTTCAAAAAACGGCAAAATGGTATATAAAAAGTTACAAAAACTACTATAGTAATATTCAAACTTATGCCCTATTCTAGTAATTAACCCAAAATTTTGTCTTATTCTAGCAAATCACCCATTAAAAAAAGAAGAAAAGTATTTGAGTAATTTTTTGATAATTCCATACTATTTAAATTATTTACTTATAATTCTACACTAGTTGAGTAAATCACCCTTATTTATAAGCTAGAAGAATTAATGGACCACTTGGCATTAATTAGAATACAAGAGAGAGACCAAGTGCACTCGATAATGCATACACAAAGGCAGGCAAATCGGAAGTTGCTGCAGCAGTGACCAGCTTGTCGACGGTCACACACCGTTCTGATTCCACGATCTCACCACCAGCAACCTTCACAGCCACTTTTGTCCCATAACTACTTGCACATCTCTTCTTCTGCAATGCAATAGAATAACATAATTAAAACCAGATGACTAATAATATTGGTATGATGAGTTGTAACTCAAATTTTTTTTTTGTCAACTAGCCTAGTGACTTTTAATTTCCCTCCTTATACTGCAGGTATGTGGTTCGATCCCTTGTGCTTTGAGGATTTGTAAAGTGACAACACTACTGACCCACCTGTCCTTGGCTTGTAACTCAAATTTTTTGAAAGGTATATTTTAGTCATGAAGATATTTATTATTTAGAAAGGTAGGTTATTTTAAAAAAAATAGATTTTGTTAGAGTTTCAATTTTTTATTAAAATAAAATTATAATGGCATTGTAATTAAAACAAAAAAAAACAAATTTTAATCAAAATGATATTTTCGTAATAAAAACGTCACATGGAAAAATTCATGACATTTACACATATTTTAATCTTTGATGCATGAAAAAGACTATTCTGGTAATAAATAGATGATATTGGACTATTTAAGTCATTCTTTCTATTATTTATGATATGATTTTGTAAGATTCATTCGTACTCGTAGAGATAAAAGGTAAGATTGTAAAAAATGACTAATTGAAAAGTTTGTTCCACAAAAGATATTCTCGTTCAGCTTATATATTAAAGTCGGAGACACTTCATTTTGGTCGTGTTATAAACTTCAGATAAATTTAACCTATGATTTATAACTATCCTTAAAAATAGGTTAAAAGTGAATTTAGTTATAAAATTTTATATAAAGTAAAATTAAAAAAATTAATTAGAAAAAAACTCTTAAAAGAATAAAACTAAATTAAAATATATTGGGGTATAAATTCAATTTTTGGTTCGGTTCGGTTTAAGTTTAGATTCGGTTTTCCGAATACACAGATTTAGCACTCATTATGGTATCTTGTAGAGTTTGGTTATAACACTTATTCGTTATTTTTATTTTTTGGATCGAGTTTACTTGGGTATAAATCGAGTTCATGTTTGAGTATTTTTATATGAATATACAAAATAAATAAAGATTTAATTAAAAAGACTCTGGAATTTGTTTCTTGATTTGGTTCCGGTTTGGTTTATAAATATATAGGTTTAGGACCTATTGGGATACTTTGTCGGGTTTGCTTCAAATTTGCTTTTTTTAATTCGGGTTGATTTTGGTTCGAGTTTAGGCTAATAGAACAACATCTCGAAAATAATGTTCAAAATATCAAACACATATCTTAGAACCAAATGAAAACGATTAGAAAAAACAATCAAATCTCACGCTATAACATAAGTATAATCCTAGTTTATATTAAAATCGGAATTGATTAGGTTTGTTTGATATGTCTTATGTCTAATATCAAGTGTGTATAGTACCTTAAGAGCGCCTGTCGCAGCGAGAAGCCAATTTCCCATTCCAATGGCACCGATAAATTTGCCTTTCTCAACAAACTTTCTGACCAATTCAACAGCCTTAGGGTTCATCACCAAGAGCTCCGGAGATCTTCCTCCGGGAACCACTATACAGTCGTAATCATCTACAGAGACATCATCCCACGCAACAGTCACATAGAAGCTGTGACCAAATTTCTCAGTAGGAAGTTGTCGTCCGTCCTCGAGGTCGTAAACTACAGTGGCACATTTCTCACCTATCTTCTTGTTTGGCGTCACTGCGTTCACTTTACATCCCAGAGCTTGAAATGCTCTAAAAGGTACATTGATACTGTAATCTTCAACACAGTCCTGTATATATCAATAATTAATATTAATCAGACATAATAACATAGATCAAGCAAACATTGGTAGTACTTGCGGTTTGGAAGAAGAGTTAAATCTATTGGTCCTGACGAAAATAGAACATGTCTATTTAGAAAACCTGGAATCACTAGTTATCAGTAGTGGCTATTCGGAGATTAGATGGACTTCACCTCGGATTCCACGGATTACCAAAAAAATGTAACATTCATCACTTAGAATCATTTAATTTTTGAGCTTTGTGGTTTTGTAAGAAAGGCTTACCCCAATCAAGAAAAGCAAAGAAGGGTAATGATTGTCCTTGGAGCTAGAAATATTGCAGCCAAGTGATTCCAACAAAATTTTGAGACTGTGGCCTAGCGTGGGCCATCCCATAGTAGAAATAAAATTCCCGTCCTTAACACAATCAGTGATGTCAAAAATAGTTTGAACTCCGGGCTGTTCCCACCACGCGCCGCCGGAGAGCTCAATAAACGGCTTCATGCTCTCGAACGCCGTACACTTCATTCCCCCGGTGAGCAGACCCGCGGCCGCAAGAAACAGCTGGCTGTGGCAGCTCGTAAAGATGAGTTTCTTGAGTTCTGCGAATCGAGCCACAAGACTCACACATTTCTCGTCAGTGCTTAAAAGTTCCGTGAAACGTCCACCGGGAACAATGATAGCGTCGTATTGGTCGGAAATTACGTCATTGAAGTTTGCATTTAGAGTTAGATGGTCCACCACTAACTCAGTATATATCTATAAAAAGGTAAAAACAGAAAAGAGTTTAACTCTGAAGTGTTGTTTGAAGAATCAAACCAAAATAAAGAATAAAGTGAAAGAAAAATGCCTCGAGGCCAAGGAGATCGTGGGCAGCCATGACGCACTTGTCGCCAGTTTTGCGACAAGGAGAAACGCAGTGGACGCTAACGTTAAACGCTTGGAGTACGTAGAGAGGTACTATTGTCTCGTACGCTTCCATGAACTCTCCGCATAACATCAAAACCGATTTCTGAGCCATCGATCCCATTATTTTCTCTTAAGACAAGCACTCAGAACACATGCAACTAAGTTTATATATACATATGACTTCGAACAATCACCTTGTGTTCTTTTTTTCTTCTTCTTTTTTTTTTCAATATTCAAAGAAATAAAGATAAATTATAAGTGGAGACGTAGCTCTCTGGAGTTGATAAACAGAATTGTACTTTAGAGCTTTGGACAACACAAATAATAACAAGCCCAAAAAATGGTTTTCAGTAAATTTAATTTCAAAAGTATCAACTGCAACAATTTGAATTTCAAAAAGACTTTTTATACACAGAAGAGTTTAAATAAGCACGTTTTAAATAGCAGTTTTCCTACTCACCTACTTGACATCTTCCTCTTGTTAAGCCTAGGAACCATATGTAAATGGAAAGGGCACATTAGACTGAATTAATTTGTATTCTCATATAATTATTTTTTGATGAAATGTAAAATTTATATCATCAAAAGAAAATTATACACAGAGTATATAAACAGGAAGAATAAAGAAACTATACAAAGCTTAACGAAAAGAGACAATCCAAAACAAAAGGTTCATAAACGAATCTCAAACCATCGACGACGGAGAGCTTCTAATATGTGAGAAAATTGATAATGAAGAGAAGAAATTATGTTGTGAATGACCTTATCAATTAGACGAGTAAGAGTAGAATGAGCAACAGTAGAACCACCATGAATTCGAGAGTTACGCTCATGCCAAATGTAGTATATAGAAGTCTGAAAAACTAGCTTTGCAAGAATAAAATCAAGCAAAGGTAGAGAAGAAGAAGAGAGATAAGAGACCGTCACAGCCCAATCCGAAGAAAGCGATGTTCCGAGTAATTGTGCACAAAGAGAACTCCAAACAGCATAGCTGTATGCACAAGCAAAGAACAAATGGTTGCGAGACTCATCGAGAGCTCCACAAAAAATACAATGTTATACAAGGCCCCAATCACGCATCCTAACTCCTGTGGATAAACGATTCTTCATGGCAAGCCAAGCAATGAAAGAAAACCGTGGAACAGCTTGGGGAAACCAGATCAGCTTTGCCCAAGTAACTCTACTACAAGATGGACGAATCTGGTCCCAAGTGCAAGATGAGGAGAAGCAAGGTTTAAAGTCATTAGGACTATGTCTCCAAAGAAAAATGTCTCTACCAGAATCAGATGAAGGAGTAGTCTCAGCAGCTAAAACACTGAGAAATTGGGGAAATCTGCGAACAGCTGAAGAACGAAAATTTCATCCTGAATCTGAACCAACATCAGCTACTTTCGCATTCTTTGGAATGCCAATAAGTCGAGGTCCAGCCTCACCAAAGACATTATGAAGCATACCAAGAGAACTCCAGCAATCATACCAAAAGAAAGCATCACAACTAGAGTGAATATCAACCTTGATGAAAGGATACACTTCCGGTCTAAGCTTTAACAATTTCCTCCACATCCAAGAGCCACGGGAAAGAGACTGCACATCCCAAAAGGAGCTATACCGCATAAGATAATGCTTAGTCCAACTGACCCAAAGGGAGGGGGAAGAAGAAAGCAAACGCCAGATAAGATGAAAAGAAAAAACCTTTGACGATAGACGGAGAGGACGAATACCAAGCCCTCCTTCGTTTTTTGGAAAACAAATATCCTCCTAACTGACTTTGGCTTTAGTAGATATAATGGGAGAACCAAACCATAAGAAGGATGAACACATACTCTCAATAGTCTTCAAGCAGCCGCTGGGAAGAATAAAAGTGGAGCACCAAAAATTTGTAATGCTAAAAATCACAGACTTTATTAATTGGAGTCTACCAGCAAATGAGAGAAACTTAGTAGACCACGAGTTCATTCGAGATCTGATTTTTTCTAGAAGTGGTTCATAATCCAAGCGACACATAGATTTAGTGAGAAGAGGAAGGCCTAGATAGCGAATAGGTAAAGTACCTAAAGCAATGCCCGCTGAAGTAGCAGCCTGAATAAAATCTGTAGAAACTCTGCCAGCAGAAAAAACAGTCGATTTTGCCAAGTTTATGTGAAGACCAGACATATTACCAAAATCATTCAAAATTTGAAGGATACCATGGAGTGATCGAGCTGAACCATCCGCAAATACAAGAATATCATCCGCAAAACTAAGGTGAGTAAGCCCAACATCCTTACATAAAGGGTGATATCCAAACAAGTTACTACTAGCAGCCTTATTCAACATACACGACAACACATTGTTGATAATGACATAGATGTAGGGAGACAAAGAACAACCTTGACGGATGCCACGAGAGCTGGAAAAAAGCCTTCGAGATCGCCATTTATAGAAACTGAGAAAGCAGCTGTGGAAATGCTTACATATATCCAGTTTATGAAAAAATCTGGCAACTGCATAGATTTCAAAACTGCAACAATGAAAGACCAGCTAACAGTATCAAAAGCTTTTGCAATGTCAAATTTTATGGCACATCTCGAAGATATGGATGACTTATGATAGTCCTTCACTAATTCTAAAGCTAAAAGGACATTTTCAAGCAGCAGTCTTTCCTTGACAAAAGCAGTTTGATTAAGAACAATAGCCTCAGGAAGAATAGTTTTAATACGGTTAGCCATAATTTTTGATATCACCTTGTAAAGTAGGTTGCAACAGGAAATAGGTCTATAATCCTTTATGTGTGAAGCTTTAGAATGCTTTGGAATCAGCGTGAGGAGCATGGCATTTACACCGGAAGGTAGAAAACCGTAAAAGAAAAAGGACTGCACTGCTATGATTAAGTCATTTCCAATAATCGACCAGGCTGACTTGTAAAATTCCACAGTAAAACCATCCGGACCAGGAGCTTTATTTAGTGGCATAGAGAATAGAACTTGCTGAATTTCCAGGGGTGAAATAGGGGCAACTAACTGCTGAGAGGAGGATGGAGAACATCAAAAATCCACTTAGGAATCTAGATCAGATAAGGAGGAACTCGAAGAAGGTATAGATTGCATAAAGGCAGAATAATAATCAACAACATTCTTCTTGATCTCCACCATATTAGTTAGAACAACACCCGAATCAGATGTGAGAAACTTTATAGAATTCTTCGCAGACCGAGATTGAGCTACACTATGGAAGAAGGCAGTGTTCTGATCACCATCCGCAAGCCATTTAATCCTAGATTTTTGCCAAAAAAACTGTTTTTCAATATGGGAGAAGTGATGCCAAGAGGAGAGAGCAATAGAAGCAGCCCGAGAATTTGCAGGGGAAGGATCCCTAAGAGCAAGGTCCTGTGCGGAACATAACTGATCATAAGCGTCTTTAGTCCGATTAGGAATATCACCGTAAGAAGATTTATTCAAATCTCGAAGAACAGGTTTAAGAGACTTTAGTTTCTTATGAAACAGGTGTAGAGCAGCTCTTGAATGGAATAAAGGAGGAGAAGAATTCTAAACAGTTGAAACCTGAGGCAAAAACATATGATGAGAAGCCAGAAAATTGAAGAACTAAAAATGACAGCGTTTAGTTGAGGTAGGAGCTGAAAGGTGAATTAAACAGCGGGAATGATCAAAAATTCCCCCAGAGGAAAACACAACATAAGATTGCGGGAAAACTGACAGCCAAAGAGGATTCACTAGTGCTCGATCAAGTTTTTTACCCACAAGACCAACCTCCCTCTTATTCCACCAAGTAAAAGTAGAACCATGAAAAGTAAGATCAGTGAGGTCAAGAGAAGAAACAAATTGCTGGAAGCGCAGCATACCAACGAGATTAACAGAGTAGTCCCTAAACCGAGAGTGCTCCGATGATGCTAAGATCTCATTATAATCACCAAGCAAAATCCACGGCAAACCCAAATGAGAGTAAGCAGCAAAAGTAGCAGCCAGAGCATTCCAAAGTAGTTGACGGTCAGCTTCAAAATTTGAAGCGTAGATGGCTGAAACTATAAAGGTTGCACCAGAACTTATCAGTTTTACTTCACATGTGATTTGCTGAGCACTTTTGGAGAGACATATTGACACTAACCAGGTCTGAAAAACAAAACCAGATTCTACCTAGCCGATGGCACTCATAATTAGTGATCTTAGACCAACCAGGAAAACAGGAAGAGAAGATGAAATCACAAGAAGATTCTGAAACTCGAGTTTCAAGCAGACAACCAACCACATGCTTACATTCGCGGATCCAGCTTTTCACAACAGAGTGTTTGCGTGGTTGATTAAAACCACGCACATTCCAAGCAAAGATCGACACTAATGCTTCCGCAAAGAAGCTTTACTAAGTGTTTGAATATTAGAAGGAGGTAAGGACTCCTTAACACAATCAACAGCAGGCTTCGAACCTTTTACTTTTGCAATACTTTGTTTTTTACAAATTGATTTGCGGATAGTCACATCAGGAGCAGCTTCTAATATTTCACCTTCTTCAGGGCATTTTTGCAAAGCATGAAATCTAGAAGGAGAAGTATGCTTAGAGAAGATACAAGATTCAATATTTGCAACAGATAAACCATTAGAGGACTGATTGGGAATTGGACGACCTAATTTTCTGATGGTGGTCCAGTCATGAGACTGAGAACCATCATCAGAGTCCGAGGGTAAGCGCTTGGTCAATTGAGTACCACTTGATGCTGAAGAATTTGGAACCAACAAAGCAGGAGCCACAGGGACAGCATCAGCAGCAACAATCGACCTTGTTAGAGGATTATCTGTAGCAACAGGGCTCAAAATAGAGTCATTCAAAACAGAAGGATTAGGTGATGAAATGGTATGTAACTAATCAGATATATGAGAAGTGGAAAGAAGACCACCTGATTTTCTGATGATGGTAGAATCCAAAGATTCAGTACCAACATCAAATTCCGTAAGAACACGCCTGGTTGGAGAAATACTAGTTGAAACAGGTAAATCACCAACAGCAAACTATAACCTTGTTGGTTCATGTACAGAGCCATCGACAGGTTTAGCATAAACCACAACAATTTTACAAGAACTATTACCAGCTGAAATAGAAGACTTCTCAACATTACCAAAAGTTGCTTCATCATTAGTCAATGACACAGCAGATTTATCCGATGAACAAGCCTTAGAGGAATGACCCCAACATTTACAAGTATCACATCTAGTAGGCAACCAAGGATAGGAGATAGCAACACAACAACTGGATGAATCAGCTTCCATAATATTGATGCTATGAGGTAGAAACTTCTCCAAATTGACTTCTATTAAAATCCGAGCGTAGTCAAAAAGAATGCATTTTTCTATGGAAGGATGGAGCTTTAATGGCTTACCCACATGGCTAGCAATAAAGCTGAGGCCACAAATGGAAAAGAGATGATTCGGTACTTGTTTGAAATCAACCCAAATCGGACGGTTTTCCATAACAGGAGCTTGAGTAGAAGAAGGAGACCATTTCTTGAACAATCATGAGCTTCTCGCCAATATGCCAGAATTTCCTGCGCAAAACACGACCACGAATACCCTCATCTTTGATGTTGAATATTACAGCATTTGATTTAACAAATGTTGCATCAATTTTCAAATCCTTTTTTGAATTTTGCCAAATCGTGTTTACAATAGCATGAATGGATCCAATATGTGGCACTTGATCAACAAAATGACCAACAACATAGCTAGACCACAGAGGCGTAAAATCATCTAGGAGACCAGAAGGAACATAAGTAGATATAACTCCATTAGCAACCACACGTTCAATATCAAAGTCCATAACAGTAGAACCTCGAGCAATAGAAGCCCAATTCATAGTGCGAGGTTGAGACGGAATGGAGTGAAGCGAAGTCGATTTAGGTGAAGGAGAAGGCATCAATTTTGATCGATCAGAATTTTCCAGAGAGAATTGAGCATTTGCGATAACAGAGTGTGGCAGCAAGGACGAAGAATCAGTGCGCAGTAGAGGATTCACCGACGGCTAATCTGGCGCCATGAGAGGAAACCAGAGCAGAAAATTACCAGAAGAAACAAGGTTTCACCAGAAAAATCAACCAAAAAACCAGAGAAGACAGGCGAAGAAAGCCAGAGAAAGGAGAGAAATCACTGGAGAAACGCCTTGAAGACGCCGATGAGCGCCGGGAATCGCCGAGAAGTCACCGATGAGCATCGAGAAGTCACCGAGAATCGCCGATGAACCCCATATCGACAAAAGAAAACGCCGGAGATTGACGGTTACAAATCGCAAAAACAATCGCCCTTCACGCGCCAAGAAAACTCCACGCGCCCCTCTGACTTAAAGAACTTCTCTGCCTTTCTCATATAATTATTTGACATCCGTTATTCGTTAAGTTTGTTTCAATAACACAAGATACATGCAAAAGAAAAACTTACTACTACAAAAAAAGAGTACATGTCTCAAACTACAGATTTTCCATGGTTACTGATGTTGAAAACTTTGATAGCTATTTTCCATATCCATGATCCTCAAATTGATAGCTATTTTGTAAACTTTTGTGTCTATTTAAAATTTTTACATAATCTTTTCTGATTTAGCCACAGATAAAATTTATGGTTTGCTTAAGGGAATATAGAAATTTTATTAAAAACTATTTATGAGTCTCAAACTTTTATCCAATACAGAAAACAATATATGAGTTTACACTGCTAAAAAGCTTATCAAACCAAATAAATAAATAAAAACTGCTAAAGCCTTCTGATGAATAAATGAGATGGGCTGAAGGCCCCACCGTAGAAGAAGATCTGATTAGTTTGTTTTGTAAAGAATGAGCATATGGGTTTATTTTTATTGCTTTGCCTCATTCGTCAGCATCTCTACGCGATATAAGACGTGCAGAAACGATAATAACGTAGTTCACTTGACCTCGCAAGTTATAAGGTTTTAATCCGAAGATGGTCTGACTTTTAATAATATTTGAAATTTTTTTTTCAGGTTTACATAATTTTGATGACTAAATTATTGGCAGCAAATATTATAAGAAATCTATGATACACAGAAATTTACTTGAACTCGAGAATATAAAATGGAAAGTGGCTCGTTGACGTTAGGAAAACGTTCTTGCACGTCTCACACTATATCGTATAGACATGCTTCCACGATTTCGTTTGATGCAGAACAATACCACAAACAAAAGAGAATATTATAGCTGGATTCGAAAAAAGAGTTTGCTATATAAACCTATGTGAGTCCGTTCTTTACAACACAAACCAAAACAAGAAACACTAGTAAGGCGTTGGTAAGGGAAAAGTAAAATCATAATGATATCTTCTTATAAGATGAGGCCATCAGCTCATCTTATTTATGCTCTAGCAGCTATCACCATGGCAACAATGGTTGCTGCCTCCTATGAGCCTGTCACATATAGCTCTCCATCACCATCTTATTCTTCACCATCTCCTACTGTAGAATACAGTTCTCCTCCACCACCACCATACTACTCTCCATCTCCTAAGGTTGAGTACAAATCCCCTCCACCACCTTACTACTCACCATCTCCAAAAGTAGACTACAAATCCCCTCCACCACCACCTTATTACGCGCCAGCCACAAAAGAGGATTATAAATCTCCTCCTCCACCATATGTCTACAGTACTCCACCACCACCTTATTATGCACCAGCTCCAAAGGTTGATTACAAATCTCCTCCACCACCATATATCTACAGCTCCCCACCACCACCAACATACTCACCATCTCCCAAAGTTGACTACAAGTCTCCACCACCACCTTATTACGCACCATCCCCCAAAGTAGACTACAAGTCCCCTCCACCACCACTTTACTACGCACCCGCCCCAAAGATTGACTACAAATCTCCTCCACCACCATATATCTACAGTTCTCCACCACCACCAACATATTCACCATCCCCAAAAGTTGACTTCAAGTCTCCTCCACCACCATATGTTTATAGTTCTCCACCACCACCTTACTATGCACCATCTCCTATGGTGAACTACAAATCTCCTCCACCACCGTATGTCTATAGTTCTCCACCACCACCTTACTCTGCACCAACCCCGAAGGTTGTGTACAAGTCTCCTCCACCACCGTATGTCTATAGTTCTCCACCACCACCTTACTATGCACCATCTCCAAAGGTTGTGTACAAGTCACCCCCACCACCGTATGTTTACAGTTCTCCCCCACCATCATACTATGCACCAGCCCCAAAAATGGACTACAAATCTCCTCCACCACCATATGTATACAGTTCCCCACCACCTCCTTACTACGCACCATCGCCTAAGGTGAACTACAAATCTCCTCCACCACCATATGTCTACAATTCTCCCCCACCACCATACTATGCACCAACCCCAAAAATGGACTACAAATCTCCTCCACCACCATATGTATACAGTTCCCCACCACCTCCTTACTACGCACCATCTCCTAAGGTGAACTACAAATCTCCTCCACCACCATATGTCTACAGTTCCCCACCACCACCTTACTACTCTCCATCCCCTAAGGTTGACTACAAATCTCCTCCTCCACCATATGTATACAGTTCTCCACCACCACCTTACTATGCACCAGCCCCAAAGGTAGAATACAAATCTCCTCCACCACCGTACGTGTACAACTCTTCTCCACCACCATACTATGCACCATCCCCTAAGGTACACTACAAGTCTCCTCCACCACCATATGTCTACAGTTCTCCACCACCACCTTATTACTCTCCATCCCCAAAGGTTTACTATAAGTCTCCCCCACCACCATATGTTTACAGTTCTCCACCACCACCACCATATTACTCTCCATCTCCTAAGGTTTCATACAAGTCTCCTCCTCCACCATATGTCTACAGTTCTCCACCCCCACCATATTATTCACCATCCCCTAAAGTTGTATACAAATCCCATCCACCACATCCTCATGTGTGTGTTTGTCCACCACCTCCTCCATGTTACTCTCCATCCCCTAAGGTTGTGTACAAGTCTCCTCCCCCACCATATGTCTACAGTTCTCCACCACCACCATACTATGCACCTTCTCCTAAGGTAGTCTACAAGTCTCCTCCACCACCATACATTTACAGTTCTCCACCACCACCATACTATGCACCTTCTCCTAAAGTGGTGTACAAGTCTCCACCGCCACCATATGTTTACAACTCTCCACCACCACCATACTATGCACCTTCTCCTAAGGTACACTACAAATCTCCTCCACCACCATATGTTTACACCTCTCCACCACCACCATACTATGCACCTTCTCCTAAGGTAGTTTACAAGTCTCCTCCACCACCATACGTTTACAGTTCTCCACCACCACCATACTACGCACCTTCTCCTAAGGTAGGCTACAAGTCTCCTCCACCACCATATGTTTACATTTCTCCACCACCACCATACTATGCGCCTTCTCCCAAGGTAGACTATAAGTCTCCTCCACCACCATATGTTTACAGTTCTTCACCACCACCATACTACACACCTTCTCCTAAGGTTGACTACAAGTCTCCACCACCACCATACTATGCACCTTCTCCTTAAGTAGAATACAAGTCTCCTCCTCCACCATATGTTTACAGTTCCCCACCCCCACCATCATATTCCAGTTCTCCAACAACTGAGTACTAAAGTTCACATGCATTTCTATAAGACCAAATGATGTAACTGCCATTCTTAATAATGTACTACTGAGTTTTATTTGATGTCATTCGTTGTGTTTCTTGATTGTACTCGTTTGTAATCTTTTTAAATTTCATTTATATTTTATCAAAAAATTTGACTACAATATCTTCACATGCATGAAATCATGATTTATGCTTTATGTATGTACAATATCTACAATATGTAGTCCTTTCTTGATTTGATTGCTTTTAATAGCAATAATATCTATCATTATGGGTTTTTATATGGATTGCATATGAGTTTTTACTCTATGCATTCATATATTCTCTTACATACTTGTTCGATCCCGATTTAGCATGACTTAATCTTTGTTTATTATTCAGCTTGAACGTGTGATTCATAGAAAATACATTGTAATGGAGTTTGAGATTCTCGTTTATGAAGTTGTCAGTTTAAATGTAAAAAACCCAACTTTTCTGAGTTCTAAAGTTACTATGTTTAGATCTTTTTGTATGTTCTTCAAAATCTTCTTCAGCACTATCTGTTTATTTCTTCTCTTTCTTTTCATGCCTTTTTCTTGTCTTTACGGCTCTTTTTATAGGCTATTAAGGTTTTGTTTGAACTCGCCAGTGAATTTCAGGCGTCAAGTGGCAGACACAAGTGTCATCTTCTGTGTTCATCTACGAGGGTGTCAATAGAAACTAAGAGCATCCGCATTGATGAGAACCTTATATAGTCTCTCAAACATTAAAAATAATAATATTTTTAATATAAGTTAATTTTATAATTAAATTTTAATTTTAAATATGAAGTTTAACTAATCATATAGTCACATGTGGCATGAGAGTTTCTCATGAAGTTTCAAAGTCTCTCAAATAAGATACCATCTCTCATCTTTCTCTTACTTTTTCATTATTTTTAAATTTTTGCTTGTGAAAGACTCAGTGAGAAATTCTCACTAAAAATGGTCTTAAAGGATGATTGACATAGCCTTTGGAGAATTCTTGCGTTGACACAACGCTGTATCACACCAAACAAGAATTTTTTCTACTTTTTTAAACATGTGCGATCATCAATAATCGTTGCGTAAAAGTAGAGCTGTATCAAGCGTTTGAACTGCTGTGTAGAAATCAAATATGTTTTTTTAATCAGAAACATGATTTTTATATTTTCTAAAAATATGTCATCGTATTTGAAAAATTATAAGATTCTCCTAAGTTTTCTAATTCTCTAACAAAATTATAAATATTTCTTTGTATTAAATTTTGTGATAAATGTTGAAATCAATACTTTTAAACAAAATTTTCTATAAATATCAAATTTTATCACTACATATTTTAATTCAATTTTCTCTTAAACCATAATGAATTCTTAGCTTAAATATATAAATTACGTTTGTTTTAATTAAATAATGCCTCAATTTAATTTTAATTATTTATATTTTTAGCTATTTTTTAAAAAATTTTGTTTCAAATTATTTTGTAATATTTTCTAAAAATTATCGAATATTTTTAACTCTCAGCATTATGTATGAGTTTGTAGTCATAGCTCTCAACTTGTCGTTATGCCTCTTGGATTCAACTCTCAGCTCTCAGCTCTCAGCTTTCGCTTCAATTATTTTCAGCTTTGCCAATCATGGCTTAAGTGTCAAATAGAAGACACACTTGTCACCTTTGGTGTTCGAACCTGATTTAGCACAAAGTAATAAACCTAATTATGATTATTTGAATAAAATAAAAGGTAATAATTCTGGTCATTAAGGAGACAAAAAGAAGAGAGTAAAGAGATTTGTTTATTAAGTAATCGAATATGGGTGTAAAACTGTGTATATTGAATCCTGAATGTCCTCTCTTTAGAGGTAGTCTCCTCTATTTATAGATGAATAGAGGAGGTTTAGACCTAGATTACAATGTAATATTTTCTTTTCCTAATAGGAAGATTTAACATTATCTCTAAAAGATATTTCTAGATTCTTGGAGATATTCCATATTTGAGATATGTAATTTTTCTTATCTTCTTGATTTGCCTTGACAAGTAGACTTTGAGCTGAGGTCTGAGATGAGCTTTGGGCCGAAAGATACTAACAAATGGGCCTTTTGTTGGTGCAGCCCAATATCTCATTAAAAACCTTAGTGAGAAAACTCATTTGGGACAAAACCCACTAAGAGAAAAAGAGTGAATAGTGTGGTCCAGCATAAATCCAAAATGGCGCAAGGTACACGCATGTTCCGAGGTGGAGATCAATTTTACAAGATGCGAGAGCTCAGTCACAGTTTTATAGCCAGAGTTAGATCTCGGCTTCGAGATGCAAGAACTAGATCTCGGTTTTAACTACAAAAAAAAAAGAAGTTTCAACATAATTGCGAGCAATTGTTCTCGACATGTTTGCAAGAATTTGATCTCGGCATGATAAGGAGAACTTGATCTTAACATGATAGCGAGAAACTGATCTTGGCATAATAGCAAGAAATTGATCTCAGCTTGATATATGCGAAGTTTTAAGACTAGGTTTTAGATTGTGTGAGGTTTTAAGACTCGGTTTTAGATTATGTGAGGTTTTAAGACTCGGCTTTAGATGTGCGAGGTTTTAAAACTTGGCTTAATATGTGCGAGGTTTTTAAGACTCGAGTTTTAGATTCGAGGTTTTAAGACTCGGCTTTTAGATTCGAGGTTTTAACACTCGGCTTTTAGATGTGCGAGGTTTTAAGACTTGGTTTAATATGTACAAGGTTTTAAGACTCGGCTTTAGAGTGAAAATTAGATTCTCGCATTGTGAGAACTTGGTCTCGGCTAATTGTGAGAATTAGATCTCGTATTTGTGAGAACTTGGTCTCGGCTAATTGTGAGAATTAGATCTCGTATTTGCGAGAACTTGATCTGGGCTAAGTGTGAGAATTAGATCTCGTATTTGCGAGACCTTGGTCTAGGCTAAGTGTGAGAATTAGACCTCGTATTTGCAAGAACTTGATCTCGCCTAAGTGTGAGAATTATATCTTGTATTGGCGAGAACTTGGTCTCGGCTTAAGATGGGTTTCAGACTTGGCTCTATTATTAACGAGAATACCGTGTCGGTGAGATTTAATGACTCGGCTTAGTTTGAGTGAGAATTTAGACTCGATAAGATTTATGACTTGGCTTAAAATCGTGCGAGAGTTTTGAGACTCGGCTACTACGAGCGGGATTGGCAAGATTTTAAGACTCCATTAATTATGATTTGGGATCTTTGGCTTTGACAGAAATTAGTTGACTCGACTTATAGTGATGCGATGTTTAAGGTTCCGTGCGAGATTTTAAGACTCGGCAGAATTTAGAACTGACTTAACTTAGAGTGAGACTTTAGGGACTCGGCGAGACTTTGGAGACTCGGCGAGACTTGGACTCGGTTTAGATAAGAGCGAGAATTTAGGGACTCACCAAGATTTTGACCTGTCTTTGAATAAGAGCGAGACTTTAGGGACTCGGAAAGATTTTGACGCGGCTTTAAATATGACTGAGACTTTAGGGACTCAGTGAGATTAGGACTCGGATTAAATGAGACTATATTTCTCTTAGCCAAAGATCACAGCATAGTTGTGAAAACTATCTTTTAGAACTGACTTAGGAGTAAGAATTAGATTCTCGTCAAACTTTTTTGAGGTTATACTCGGCGAGATTTTAAGACTCGGTTTGAATCGTGCGAGAATTTGACTTGACTTGGCAAGATTTAGACTGGCCTACTATGAGCGGGATTTTAAGACCCGGCAAGATTTTAAGATTCGGCTTAGAGAGCAGGGTCTCGGCCATTGTTGAGAATTGAAGACTAGTAAAAAAGATTTGTGCGAGATTTTAAGACTCGACTTTTCTGAAAGTAGGGTCTTGGCCTTTTTATGATTCGATAGAAGTTTTGCAAGGTTTCAAACTCTATAAGAGTTTAAGACTCGGTTTTTGAGAATAGAGATCTCGATTTTTTTTTTCTTTTTTTTTGAACGAGAAGATATCTCGGTTTTTAGATGTACAGAGCAAAGCAATAGGTATAATAAACATGAATCAATGGCAAGGAGTTAATGCATATTTTAAAACATAAGCATAGATCGTATACCGAAATAAGTATTCGATGTTATGCTTCTAATAGATAATCAATAATTGATATTAATTGACTGACGCTTATGCAACGATGAAGATAAAATCATGAGTAATTGACTTCAAAAATATCCAGTGGTTGAACCATAAACATGTGTGGTTGACTAAAGCAATAAGGTAAAAACGAAATATGAGATATGACATGAATCAATTTGCTAGCCGATATGCAAGATATTTCAATGCTCTTATGATTTTAAAGTTAACTGAGTAATAGTAAGCCAACATAATGGACTATCCAGATAATATTAAACGATCGATAAGATATCAAATAAGCATAATGATGGCAATTAAAATCTGATGACTAAACATGATTTGAGAATTATATAGCATGAGTCGGTTAAAACATGATATACTTATCTTGATTTTTGGTTGGAGTCTCGTTTGTAATAAATTTTTGTAAGTTCGTATTTCGGTACCAAACCATTCGTAGATGATAAACGAAGATAAGAAAATAAAAGAAATAAAGTTGTTAGTTAAGAACGGTCTTTTTATATAAACAAAAAATTAAATCTGCAAGGATGATTTGCAAGTGAATAAAAAATTTCTTCAACATCTATCAACGAGTATAAGGTGATTTTGGGAAATAAGAAATCAGATATTAGTCGGGACTAATATATGTTTAATCAAAAACCGGGTTTAAATGTAAATTATAAAATTAAAGTATATCAAACTCGAATGATGCAAAAAGGGACTACGCAGCGCACATGAATAACAACAACTGTCTATCAAAGGAATATGATGTTTACGACAACACTAGACATGTTCTAACGAAGATATAAATTGATTATAAAGTCATATATGTAAAGCAGTAATACAATTCGATATTGATATAACAACTAGGAACAAGAACTAATATATTCATGCTTCGTTATATCAAACAATTTTCAAAAGTCAAATTAAATATGTCAAAAGTAATGTGATGGAAGAGATCGTCAATCACGATACGTTATAGCATGAAGTCGGTTAATGATATGATTATTGCGAGCAAGGTGTTTAAATCGAATAATAGCGAAAATAACAAGTCGATGAAAAAGGAATGGGAAATCGGCCAAAAAAATCCTGAATTTTTCAGGAATCATCAAAAAAGGCTTAAACTTTTAGACCGATTAAAATAATCCTCAATTTTATTTGACTTTCCAAATAAATGCCAAATTTTTTGTTGACTTGCCAAAATAGATATGCTGTTTATTATACCGTTAAAATTAAAACGACATTGTTTTAATCTGAGCCAAAACGACGTTGTTTTATAGTTTTCGAAAATTAAAAATATGTTATTCTCAAGTTTCGAACCCAAGACCTCTAAGACGAAAAACAGAATCACTTGCCACTAGGCTAATGACTCTTTCATAGGATTATTTAACATACCTATTTT
>OVBA01005905.1:0-18458 GCA_900406435.1 Lepidium aucheri
AAGTAAATGGGTAATAGGTTAACCACAACCCATTAACACTTAAACCCATTGAATAATGGATTGGGTTGGGTTGGGTTTACCTATATTGACACCCTTATATATAAGTTCACATATATATATATATATATATCATACAAGTATTTATATATATATATATATATAAGTACCCATTCGACCCCCAAAAAAAAGAATACTCAACTTTTTAATCAAAAAAAAAAGAGTAAATGATGAATTAATTTTTTTATCCATAAGTGAATGTGAGGTGTTACGGTTTTTGTTTTTCCAATCTCTTTTATTATTAAGCCAAAACAAGATACAAAAGCTGACAAAGGATGCTGTAAGAAAATTAATTAAAGGTCGAGACAAGTTGAAAATAAAAATGATCAACCGAAAGGGAAACCGAAAGAAAACAAATTAACAAGCAATGAATGTAATATACCTAATTAAGTAAGAGTACAAGACCACTAATCCAAGGAAGAAGGATATAGACTTGTAAATGCTGTTAATATGGTTTTAACATGTGAAATTAGTTTCTGAATTACCATAAAATTTAATGTTAATTACAATAATTTTCTATCCAAAAATAATATAATTGTTTGTAGTTAAAAAAATACAATGTTTAAGATAGACGTTTATAAATAAACTTCATTTTGTTGGTTCAACGAATCAACTTCATTTAGGGCTTGAGTTTTTTTTCAGCAATTAAAAAATTATGAAAAAACTTAACGAGTTTTAACTAGTCCAAATCGACAGTAAACAACTAGCTAGTTTGATATAAAACACACTTTTTTTTTTATTTGTTCATAATTCATATAATATTTTAGTTATTGTAATTTGACTGATTATAACAATTATCAAATAACTCAAAGAAGGTTATAACTAAAAAAGAAATCTAAAGATATTGACATGATCCGGTCCTAATTGAACAGACCTAAATACGTCCGCAAACTCTATATATTCATCTAAATCATCAATGACCCACAATACACAATTTGAGAAATACTGTTTATGTGAAAGTACAATCTGATAAATTATTGCCTTCCTATAGAATGAATGTGAACAATTATATATAAATATTAGGCATTTTATAGATCCATTATTGTTGGACTGATGGGATACAACTAGACACAACAATTTAGTTTGGCGTATTTTGTTGACTTATTATATCCTAATAAGTTAATACATTCAATTGTATATATGATTTAGGGTGTAAATGGTAACTGCGGAATTATGCTGAATGCAGAACTTGACAGAATTTTTTTTATTTTTGATGCGGAATCTTGCAGAATTGCATAAAATCAAATGGTAACAGCTGAATTTTGCTGAATGTGGAATATAGAAGATTTTTTTTAATATTAGATCGACATTATCTAATTCATAGCTAAAGTTTCTCTAGAACTCCATTTAATCTACATCCAAAAATGGGTTGAATCTTTGAAGCTATGTTCATATACCAAAAAAAAAAATAGAAATTGAGCTAAAACAAATCCAAACCAAAATAAGTGAAATATGAAAGTGATTATACATCTATTGTTTAATTATCAAATAGTAATTATGGAATTTAGCTAAATTCTATTTTTTGTCAATAATTAGACTGACAAAGTCCAATGCATAACCTAAATACTCCAAATAGAGCTCTGTGATATTTGAATTTACGAGCTAGTGCCAAATTAGATCTAATAAATTTAAAATAATCTTTTATTTTATACTGTTAAATAACTATTTAATAATAAAATATTTTGAATATTAAAAAATAAAAATAGTATTTCTTAAAGTAATATTCAAAAAATAAAAATCAATATTTCATATAAATTTGAATAATTACAAACATCTATTCACATTAAACTATATGCAAAAACAATATAAAATACAAATAAAAAAACTATTGGACACATGTAAAATATACTCAAGAATACAAAACACAAATAACAAGAAAAAAATATATATATCAAGATATATTCCACATCATTCCACAACATAATTCCACATCATTCCACAAAGATGAATGGTAAATGTGAAAAAACAAAATTATAGAATTTTTTAATTCTACAATTCCACAATATTCCTAATACACCATTTAGGGCCTTAATATAGGAAATACATGGAACATAAAACAAAACTTCTATAATCGCTTTTTGTGGTTAAAGATTTTATAGTGATATAGTGGGTTCGACTGATGACACTTTTTGAAAAAAACTATTTCAAAAAAATATAAGTGGTTAAAATAAAAGTCAATATGATATATCGTTTAAAGATAATAGTTGATAAAAGAAGTTTGGAACAAAAGTCATTTGAAAATAAATATTGGCAAAAAAGCTTTTTTAATGAAAATCGTTTCAAAATAATGTTGATAGGTAATTGTAGCCGTTTAATAGTGTAATGAAATAAAAACTAATATATAAAATTTGCTTTAAATAATTATTTAAAATTATGTAATAACATATAACTTTAAAAATATATATATAAACAAATATATAAATTACAATTATTATCAATATTAAAATAAGGTTTGTATACTAGCAAATAACTATTTTTCTAAATGTAAATGAATCATTTTTCTTCTTGAATCATAATGTGAATCATATATTGTTCGTTAAACCATAGTTATGAGTAAAATACAAAAGATAAATAATCGTTTGTATTTACAAACGATTATAAATAGCTCTGATTACGAATGATTTTTCAATTAATCATAAATAATCACAAACAGTTTTTTTTTAAACAACGTTCAAACTACTTATTTCAAATAAAGTACTAACTGGTACTAAAATAAACATATCATTTACAAACGATCTATTAAGTGTAACCAATCAAATCTATTGGTGGTAACATCTAAATAACTATTTGCAAATACTATGCTTATTTTATTACCAATCAATATTTTTTTAGAAACAGTGTTTGAAATAGACGTTTAACTGTGTTTATATTAGTAAAATTTACAAGAATCTTTTTCGTCAATTACTATTTTTTCAAACAATCTTTGTTTCAAATGTTTATATTTTATAATATTCAAATAGTCTTACTAATCGCTGAAGATAAGTGATTTAGTGGTAATTGTTACTTTACAAATCTTCAAATATCTAGGTTCGAGTCTTTCCAGATATAAGTAAAAGGAATAAAAGAGATTTTAGGATATGAACTTTAATTATAGATCGGATCTTATCAATGCAATTATAGTAAAGTTGAAAAAAAAAATCTTACTAATCTGCCAGTGTTGTCACCAGTACAATTTTTTTTATTTAACAAAAAGCAAACACATCGGTGGTTTTCTCAAATTAGCTTATAATTTCTATATTTGTATTTTTATACGTCTTTTTTCTTTTCCCATTAATCTCACCACCATGACTTCTCTTCAATTTAATAAAGTCGTATTTTCACTTTCACTAGGGAGAATTTATTAATTTATTTTCCTTTCGCATAATAAATTAATAAAAAGAACTAATTCACGCTGTGCCATATTAAAAAAAAAAAAAATGACTTGAAAAATGCAAGTCTCATTCATCATCTCCTCCCAAATTTCTGTTTATCTTTTTTTCTTTTCTTTTCTTATATAATCCATCTCGCTAAAAAGTCCAACAGCGACAGCATAAATTTCTCTTTCTACAATGGCGTGTCTATATAAAGCAAGGTCTTTGATTCATAACGACCATCTTCATTATCTCTTCTTAACCAACTCCACAAGTTAACAAGATTTCATCTTTAGGTTCAACACTCCAAGCAATTTCCAATTTTGTTCAAGGATGAAGCTGATTGAGAAGACGATGACCCACAACAAGTTTATAACTATGGAGGATGAGCAGGAACAAGACAGAGCTGATGTACCTTTGGTTGATCCCCTGCCTCCGATTACTGGTGTTACTACAACAACATTGGTAGATGTTTCTGGCGGCGAACTTAACTTGATTCCACCGTTGAATTTTGCGATGGTCGATAACGGTATATTCCGGTCTGGATTTCCAGACTCGACCAACTTCTCCTTCATTAAAACTCTTGGCCTTCGCTCAATCATGTAAGCTTCCTTCAAGGACTTTGATCAATTGGGTTTATTATCTATATAAATTTTGGTTTCTTTTTTTTTTTTTTTAAAAAGGTTATTGTTTTTGTTGTGGGTATTGGGAATGAGTGAAGATCTTTGTGTCCAGAGCCGTATCCTGAGAACAACATGCAATTCCTTAAATCCAATGGAATTAAGCTTTTTCAGTTTGGCATTGATGGTTCCAAACCCAAGGTGTGTGTGTGTGTGTGTCACTTTTACCTACTCTCTGCTCACAAAATGTCTATTTCTAGCTGCTTTGATCACTTCCTTGTTCTGTAACAATTCTGACTTTATAGCTAATTCAAGTAGTGGTTAAAACCTGAATAGATTGATAGAATTTTCAGAATTGGAATTTTCATATCTCTTGGATATCTTGAATTTGCAGTGTCTCCCAGGATTAGAGGACGAGGTTTGGTTGCATATCTGGAGTTGTAAGCATC
Organism: Lepidium aucheri; assembly: GCA_900406435.1. Lineage (NCBI taxonomy): Eukaryota > Viridiplantae > Streptophyta > Magnoliopsida > Brassicales > Brassicaceae > Lepidium > Lepidium aucheri. The sequence continues at coordinate 4,477 of OVBA01005905.1, forward strand.
AGAAAGAAGGTTCCTTCACAAATGGAAATTCGAAAGCTTCGGTATTAATCTGAAAACTAAAATTGGTTAATGTTGCCTAATTAATTGTTCACTGAGCATGAGCATGTTACAGTATTAGTATAATGTTAACTTAGACATGTTATGATTGAGACTTTAGAAGAATCGCATGTTATGATGATGGAGATTCTTTTGTTTGAACTTAACCCTTTTTAAGAGATTATTCTAATCCATATAATTTAGAAATGACCGCCCAAAAAAGCGTATACCATTCTATAATGCTTTTTAAATTGAAGGATGCTTTTCTTTGGCTGTGTCCATTACCATTGACTCCATGGTCCCACTGTTTGTTTCCTTCCCCTTGATCAACTAATACCACTTGGTCCTTTCACTGTTTATATATATATATTTTATATTAGATAATGAGCTGCCTGATTACTACAAGCAGTGTCAGAGATCCACTACTCGAAAGTGTCTCACTTTCCTTTGTGTCTTGATACTGTTTTCTTGGTTCATATTAGTTGTGATATGTGCACTTTGACGCATGAATGCTAATCTTAAATTAGAAAAAGCGTTTCTTGAGGTAACACAAGTTGTAGTTGTAGTGGAAAATATTGGTGGTGAAAACTACTTAAGAGAGTGACTTGTCGACAATGTGTTAATGGTTAAAGTACACACACATAAAAACTGGTAGGTATAGTACCTAAAATAAGCTGGAATTAAGTGTGAAAGTGATAGATGGTTAAGTTATATGTCAGTTACTTTTCTTTTGATACCTAACCTATTTGCTCTTTGCTTTTACTATGTTGTGGAGGCTCATGTTTGGATAAAATGATGTTTCTCGTGATAAGGAATTCTTGGCAAGAGAGGATATAACCTAGAACTTGACGTTAACTATATATCCTTTTATCCCAAATTATGTAACGTATTAAAGTTCAAAGGCAGTCACAAGAAGCCAACCAAACATGTTACTTTAGTAGAACAACTTGTGATGTGGCGGCTAGTTTGATACTGAAACTAAATTGTGTATAATTGTGTTGATTTGGTGTTGTGGCCCTGATCTTTCTCTCGCCCACAATCTCATCCTCTTGTTTTATCAATTCTGTTATATGATTGTTTGGCAAGTTTTGCTTTTTAGATTGAAAATGAGGTAAAGTAAGTGGTTGTCCTCTTCTTCGATAGAGTCATGATTTGACTAGAAGAGTAATGGATATTCTACACTCATAGATTGTCTGTTGTGTCTCCCTAGTTTGCAACTTCTTATTGGCTATAAGATACTTTATGCTTGGTGTGACAACTCTAGTCTTCTTAAGAAATCATTTTCCTTTTTATTATTGGCTCCTTTTGATGGACCCTCTTTTGATTTTGTGTTTATTTTGTTGCTGTGCCCAACTTTTTTTAAATAGGAAGATAGAATATACTCCACTGTTACAGTAGTCTAGGGTCTAGCCAAACCAATCTAGTTTTTCTGATCAGTTTGAGTCTTTAAGAACGAATGGACTGTGTGTTACTCAAGGCTGATAGTGTGATCCTCATTTTTGCAGGAGCCAATTGTAAATATCCTAGACCATAAAATCCGTGAAGCACTCAAAGTCCTTCTAGGTATAAATCATTATACAAGTCCTAACTTAGAGGAAACCACATGTACGTTATGCTTATATGTCTACTAATGATCTTGTCTCCTTTTTAATCCCTCAGATGAAAAGAACCATCCACTTCTGATTCATTGCAAACGAGGAAAGGTATATAATAGATTGTGAAATATCAAAAAGTTAGAACTTGTAAAGGACTTTCATCTCTTTGTTCTGACACAAAACAATGGTTTTAATCATTGCAGCATAGAACCGGTTGTCTTGTTGGGTGCATGAGGAAACTTCAGAAATGGTGCTTAACATCAATATTCGACGAGTACCAGCGATTTGCAGCAGCTAAAGCTAGAGTTTCAGATCAAAGGTTCATGGAGTTATTCGATGTGTCAAGCTTGAAACACATTCCAATGTCTTTCTCTTGCACCAGTAGGTAAAAATCAAAACCAAATCAATCGGTTACAAAAGGAGAAGAGAAATCATGAGTTACAGGAGGAATCATCATATTAATCCTTACTTTTTTGTTTTCTCTTATTCTCCTAAGTCAAAGAATAACGATAATAATTGGAAGAAGAAGAAGAATAGCTTCCTTTTCTTTTGATTCTTTTGTAATGCTAATAATGTAATTGATCTATATATGTTCTTGAGTCAGTGTAAGCATTTAGCTAGATATATCACTATATTATATATACATTAATATTAATATAAACAGAAATGTTTACTAATATTCCAAAGAAAGTGGAAACCATGCCACAGTAATCATGTGCTCATATATATTCAGAATGATATTAGAAACGAAATCACGTTTTTAAAATGTAAACAAGTTGTTGTCACCAACAGTTTTGTTGGCAAACATATGTCTTTTTTAGGCTTAAGTTTTTAAGATTGGTGTACAAAGATGAGTTTGTAAAAATCTTTATGAATTACCTTAAACTCACTCATTTATGAAGCAAATTTGCAACTATCTAGGTCAATTTCCTTTAAATCTATCACCAAAAGAAAAAGAAAAAAAGGGTTCCCATTTTTGTGTTTATTATTATACATTTGTGTTTCGTTACTTATTTCACCGTCCAATCTCCCCCACAAGACTATAGAGGGTATAAATGATAATTTATAATACGAGCTTCAACATTAGTATAGTCGTGACTCATGATGATTATAAATGATAATGTGAAGGACTAAAGTAAATAGCTTAAGACATTAAGAAGTGATGACACGGGAACGACCAAACATGTCGAGTCTGTTCAGCTTCTTCTTCAAGCCCGTGATTTATTACAAGGTTGACGAAGATATGCTTGAACTTTGTGTGACATGGATTCAGCCATTGTGTGTGTGGATCGTACGATCATCTTTATTTAGTCTCTTGGTTTCAGAACATATAGATATATAAATGTATTATATATTCAAGTGATTTCGACTGTCTGGGCTAGACACCACACCAGTGTCTTACTAATTAGCTCTGTTGGGAGAAACAAGGATTTCAAGGATGTTTTCTGGTATGTAGGAAGCAGTAAACTCTGATATACAAATGCTGTTGGTATGTGGACCAATCTTCCCTTTGTCGTGTTTTGTATGAATTGTACGTGCATTTGTGTGTTTCGTCATCGTCACTACATTGTTATTTAAAGTCGTTTCTATATATGACTTCTTTCCTTTCTTTTTTTTTTTCTTATATACAGACATCATTTAGCATTTTAGCTGATTTGGGACAACGTTGCTTGCCCACAAAACCTCTATCTACATCCTAGTAACCTATCAAGCAAAAAATAAACGAATAAAAGATTTTGGTGTTGAATTCTATGCAAGATGCAGTTTCCTTCTCGTATCATCTTCTCCCTGCAACAAATGATCAAAACTGGTGTCATAAACGCAATAATATCCAAACTGAATCCAGGTAAGAGAACAATTATACTATCAAGAGAACACTCACTCTACGTTGATGGTTTTTAGCAGACTTGCCATTTCTCAAGTCTATAGATTCTGATCTCCAAGTTCGATCATGTAGTCTCCGAATGATATCTTGTATGTGATTATATATACTGCAAAGAGAAATCAAATCAAACACAAATCATTAATGTAACAGCTTGGCCACATCGAAAAGTGTTAGAAGAAGATACTTTACCTAAGCCGGTGTCTGTTACAGGCAGCAAAAAAGGCTACAAAACCGTTCAATATACTTCTGACAGCACGAAATACCTGAAAATGGAAGCAAAACAAACACATTTAGTAATGATTGAAATTGCAAGGACTCAGATTCTTAATATTGTACTTGATCTTTTTTACTGACATGAGAAAATAGATCGTTCCAAAGTGTACGCCACATGGAGACTTCATAAGTCTTCACAGCAGCTTGCGAATCTGACGCAACCTGAAGTATGCTGCTCATATACCTCCATAAATCTCCGAGACCAACGAATATGTATGAGAAGGAAAAGGCTAAACAATTGGCCAATGCAACAACCACTCTGATCGGTGCGTATACCACTTCCCATATGATCCAAAATAGAGGCAGCAAAACAGTATTTGCTGCAGCATCGAAGATGAAACACGATTAGAAATTACAATTATATGCATAAAACATAAGAAACCTAATGCTCAAGCAAACAGTTGTTTTACTTACTGACGTTCCAAACTAGTGAGACGACAAACCAAATGGGCAAAAACACCAAGTCTACCACATCACTAACAAGATTGCAGCCAGTCTCAGTCACTATCCAAACCACTGAAACCAAGCTCGCCACTGTTTCTGCCAATGAATTCCATAATGGTAGGAGCAAACCAAGAGCGTCCAAAACAGGATTTACCAGAGGCATTATGAGTAAAGAGAAAAATGACTGCAGCGCACGTGCCATTGTCAGAGTCCACTTGACAGCTTTCTGAAAGTTGTGGAGAAACAACATCGTTCCCAAGTACTTTATTCGCGATACCATGTCCCATGTCTCAATCCAATCAAAGAGTGGTCCACATAACCGAGAAGCAGTGGCCTTCAGAACGGGGACATTTTTGTAAAGGTCGTAAAAACCAATCACAACGGTGACCACTGATATCATCACATATAGTGCTCTGGCGAAAAGGCACATCCAGGGTCGATAAAGATGGCAGAAACCGGGATAAGACTGCAGAAACAAGACCCACGAAGGGAGACCAGCTTCAAGTAAAGTAAGCAAGCGTACGTCAGCCATTATAACCTCTCGCAATTTGAAAGGGAGATCACGGTCACCAAACCTAACAAGAACGAGTACATCTTTATACTGGGTTGCTTCAGCGATGTTCTCACTATCTGGTACATGGCTTTCCCAGTGATCTACCGAGTTATCCCTTTTTTTGGGTGTTTCCTCCATATAGTCAACTTCAACTCCGGTGCTAATCGCCTTTGTTACTTTTCTTCTCTTGTAGGGTCCAGTCAGAGGCTGTGTGTGAGGCTCGTTTTCATCATACACTGCAGTAGAATGGCTTACGTTGAAGACACTTCTGGAGCAACACGGAGAATCATTTTCAACAGAAAGATAGTCGTCGTCATCATCAATGGGAGAAGATTTTGAGAATTCGGCCTCAGCGTCATGGAAAACCTCTCCTACAAGGATTACAATACTGTAAGCATACTTACACAAGGGAACCAGAAAGGTGCAGGGCTGAACCATGCAAGATGTATCACCAACTAAAGCAGAGGTGGCTGATGAAAGGAGTATCAACGCTAAATCAGAGGAAAAGATGTTCTTTATAAAAAACCAAGATACCTATTGTTGAATCGAGGTATTCCCTCAAGCAAGACCATTCAGCTTTTGATCCAGAGAACCACTGAGACATAGTTGTGACAGCTTGATCAATACTATCAAACTCCCACCTTCGCATCAACTTAGCCTCTATAGCAAGAGATGTATCTGTCTAAATAATGATATACATCGAGTAAGAAACAAGAAAAAACACAAAGTCAGATGAAAACAATGGACAGCTGCAAACAATACCTGTAGCTCATTCAAATAATTGATACCCCTCACGTTTGCCCATTCAACTTCAAACACGATGAAACCATACAAGGTCTTGTGCAGCTGCTTTTTAAGGAACAAAGAGCTCTGCAGTTTCTTTGCAGGTATTTTCTTCTTCGAAAAAGTTGTTGCATCGATCAATGAAAACCATTTTTTAAGCTGCTTCATTTTCTGATTGTTGGGCTGAGCACAGGCCTCTTTAAGCTTCTTCTCCTCTTGCTTCGGTTTTTTCTTCTTTCCTCGACTTTTCGAATTTGCAAAAGGGGAGAGTCTGGACTGCAAACAAAGATAGATGGGTCACTTCATGAAATTTTCACCTGAGTAACAAGGACGAACTTACATGAAGCAGCTTTTACAACCTTTGTAACCATTAGTTGCCAGAAATGAGCAGATCTGGTGCCAGGACTCAACCATGGCCGGTTGTCCACCAATATGTAAATCTTTTTACTTTTATTACCCATGAAAATACTGAGATCAGAGAGATATGATTGCAAGTCTCTGAAACCAAAGAAATAAACAAAGGTTAACCACAGAACATCAAGCAAATAACATGTGACAGTGTAGTTAAAGTCTTTAAAACAAAAAAGGCAATTATTATCAGATTAGAAGCTCTGAAGAAAAATAGATGCTCAAAAAGAATGAGATTTAAAAGAAGCACATACGTAACCTGATTGGCTTGCACACAGAATAGAATTTCATGAAAACTGGAGAAAAGAATTGCTAGAACAAGTTGCTTCCACTATATTTTACTTCACAAGGTGATGTTTAAGACATTACGACCAAGAACTGATACTACTTGAGATTCAGGAAAGGAATAAATACCCAGCATCAGAATTTTACAGGCATTCAATACAATTTTAACTCAAGATAATGAAACCATTTGCTTTTATCTCAGAAACTTATATAATATTTCCAAAATTAAAATAGATCTCGTTTTGTCTGGAAGTACAACGTTCTTTCCCTTAAAGGTTCAAAACAATGGCTGGAAACAAGTCTTATATTATAATTAAAAAAAAAAAAAAAAAAAAAAGCAAAGACAGAACAGGAAACTAAAATATCCTTCTAAACAGATGAGATAATTCCATATAATTAGACAGAAACTTGTAGAATCATTGATCTCACTGAATTTGTTACAGAGCGACAGAATCATAATAATTAAAAAGTAATCGAGAAATAGAAAGAAAAACGGCATTAGTGCGATCAAAGAGCGAGATAATTACCCGATCTGGAGACTCGTCAAGGGGAAAACACATTTTGTTTCACCACCATTCCCCATCTAAATCCGAAGACTGCACTCTAATTTCCAATTTAAAGTCAAATTGACCTCAAAATCGTTCAAAATCACTGAAAAACGAAAGAAATAGTTCCAGATTATTCGCCATTACGATATTCCATAGCATGTTCAACAAATGTGTAATCCTCCGAAGAGCTTCGCTACAAGAAGAAAGAGGTGATTCACTATCGTCGAAATTTATAGAAATTGATGGTGGATGGCCAAAAACTGAGATAAAATTTCGGAGAATTTGCAAATTGTGAATTACTTAAGAAAAAAGGAAGCTATTTTGACCAAAAACAACAAGCTCAAATCGAATCAATACGGCCCGCCGGAGAAATTGAACCAAACGGCGAGAAACGGATCAGAGAAAAATCAAAAGCACCATTAATGCAGCGATAACAACTGCCAAGAAAAAAAAACCCAAGAGGAAAGAAAAAAAGAGTTGGTGGTTTATCACCAGAGAATAAAAAAAATCCGGAAATTCAAATTTGAGAAAGAGAATTTGGGTTTACTTGGAATAGAAGAGAGAACAAATCAGGGGTAGAACAGTAAATAAGAAAGGCGAGGAAATCGGAAGAATGAAGGTTGGTGTTGTTATGGCGCCAGAGGGTCGTCTCGTCTTACCGGTTTTAAACATTACCGGAGCACGACGTTGAAGAGAGAGAGAGAGAGAGAGAGAGAGAGAGAGAGAGAAAAGTAGCTTAAATTGAAGAAGATACATACATAAACGCGTGTGATAAGGTCCTTCAATGGCAGGCGCGTGTTTTTCTTTTTATTATATTTCTTTAAATTACATAAACATCCACCTAACATTTTATTTCTCTCAAACAAAGCCAAACCAAAAGACTGGATTTCACTGAATGAGCAATTAATGGTATTTATAGATCTGATCATGTAGATTTTGGTGATGAATCTCAGTTTTGCATGATAATTCAACCAATCAGATATTTTATTATAAATTGTATAATTATCTTCGAAAATTAGATATGGATACGTTTGAACCTTACTATTGTTGAATAGAATATATGGTAACTCTTTAACAATAATTCGATTCAGATGTGCTTTATACTCTATAAACTCTTGTCATTAACGAGAAATATGATTTTACCAAAATTTCTAACCGATTGCACATTTTAAAGGAGAAATTATAGTAAGTATCATAAATACCAAAACTAATTAAATATCTAACTGGTAGTTTTTAAAATTAGGTAAATGACCGTAGGATTATATGTGGTGAAAACTTTTATACCTTTTTCAATTTCTCTTTTATCTTCATCTTTTTCTCTTTTATATTTTTCTGTTATCTTTTTTTCATGGTTTCTATCACCTCTCCTCTCCTTTCATGTTGTTCTATATTTTTCTTCTCTATTTTTCTTATACAACTTTTCAAATTAAATTCTTTTCTCCTCTAATCTATCTAACTTTTTTTTCAAAAAAGAAAGTTCATATCAACTATCTCTAAATCTTACGAAATTAGATTTCTGTAATTGGGTTTCATGATTATATCATTGGATTTAAATGGCTTTTGATTTTGGAAATTTATAAATTGTTAGGGATTTGTATTTTGCGATTTGGGGCTGATGTTTTAGGTTTTAGAGTTTAAATTGATAACCTTTCTCGAACATTGTATCTAATTCTGATTATCTATTGCTCTGGGTTTTGGTATTCTTTTTTGGTGAGTTTTAAAGTTTGATTTCGTTTGATATTATGGATATAGTATGGCTTTTGGTGTTCTTTGTTGGTGAGTTTAAGCAACAAGTTCTTCAACTTGTTTCTAATAATATATGCAAACAAATTAGTTGACTTCAAATAAATTAGTTACAAGATACATAATTATTTCACATACTTATATACATAATAACCGTATAAAATTTTTGTAGTTTAACGTCCAGTCCATCATCATACCAGACTTCTAAAGTCGGAGATAAAGACCTAATAATTGCAGAACTGTCTAACTACATTATTGGGCCTGAATTTGAGTTAGAACATGATTTTCTAGAGTTTGGATTGAGAACTTTTCTGAAATATTTGTATTTGGCTCCGATTATCTACGGGTAGACCGAATTCGACAGTAAGGATCAGTTTTACTATTGAATGTTTATGGTGAAATTTCGTTGATTTTCCTTTTTAACTCATACATTTCATGATTATACTTCTTGATGTTGTACTTCTTCAAATTATGGATTTTATATTGTTTAATATGAGTTTCATCTCTAAGAATATGGTCCTCGATTTGAAGCTCATTAACAATTCTTGTGATTAGTCCCAACTCTTTACGATAGTGTTTGATTTGTTAAAGGATTGAATTCTGTTTAGGATTGTTTGTTTGAACTTTGGCAATAAGACTTGTATCTCTTTGCCCCTCATATCTATTGACATAATTTACCATTCCTATTTAGATATATTTGCCATTGCACATAATTTTGTAGTCAACATATATATTTCCAGCCAACGTATATGTTTGCAACAAACAAATACATTTGCTGTTAATTTTATTTTTTCATTAACTTATATATTTTTAATTACAATTAAATCATTTCTTTCAATGATAGGACCCATCTGCTCCATTTATTATCGATCGGGTGTACAAAATCTCTCAAGTAACCAACATGTCAGACTCTAGGATCATTGTTCCCTTTTTCATCAACAGCCATGTCGAGGCAGGCGTTGAAGGATGCTCACGCATTGAGATCGAAAAACTTGAGTACTACTGCAAGAGACTTTTCTATGTGTTTGTGCAAAACAACATGTGATCATTCACTGTTATGCTTATTATATGTCATATATTGTGTAATCTTGTTTTATTTCGTGAACTATTGTTCTCTTTTAAAATTTGCAATTATATTAAACGTTCTCAGTTATTTTGAACTTTTGCAGTTATATTACATTTTTGCATTTCTATTAGTATTTTTTTGTCCCATACGCTTTGATGTCCTATGCAAGTATAAGTGTTGTTTCTCGTATCACCATATCTAAATGTGTTATGTTCTTATGCAAGCTTGGGAAGGGATGAATGGTGTGTTTGCCCAGCCCAACCAAACTATTGTAAGTCCCCTACCCAATTGCAGTTAAAGCAAATGTTTGCAGTTATATTTAACGTTTAAAGTTATTTTTAATGTTTACAGTTATATTTAACCTTTGTCTTGTCTTTTACAAGTATAGCAATGTGTTGCTCTTCGGTAAATGTTGTTATTGTTAGCATCATATCTGCGTGATTAATGTTCTTATGCAGGCGGATGAAGGGGTGGAGGATGCCTCCGATATGGATGTATTCGACCAGTCCTGCCGTAATGTTGTTAACATCCCTTTCCCTTTTTGCAGTGTTATTAAAAAATTTCAGTTATTTGTATCATCAATAGTTATTTATAATATTTGCAGTTATTTACTCATTTTCTATTCATAACCTTTATCTTGTCCTATACAAGTATAACAATGGCTCATCCTTCAATAGGTGTTGTTATTTGTATCCACTTACATGACAGCCTAATCTTCTTATATAGGGGGAAAACATTTGCATTCTATTCTTGTTTTTCAAGTCTTAGCTTTTTTGATGTCCTATAGAAATATACCAATGTTTTGCCCATAAATCGTAGTTGAAGCAAACATTTGAAGATCAACTTAATGTTTGAAGATAAATTTAATGTTTGTTGTGATCAACCTTCGGGTCATCTTCTTCGTTACACTAGGACAGGTCTTCCTCATCCGGCATCTGGGTTTCAAGGGATATGATGGACATAAGGTCAACCTGAAAACATGGAATTTGCGGTTAGCTTTGGAGAAACATACTTGCAATTAATATAGTTTGCATCTAACTGAATGTCAACCTGAAGAACGTGTTTTTTGCGTTCAACCTTTTTTGCCTAGTACATATTTTGCATATAACGTATCTATTTGCGTGTGGAACATTTTTTCATATACCAAACAAGTTTGCATATAATCAAACATGTTTGCATTTAACTAAAATGGTTGCGTGTAACTAAAATGATTTTGTGTAAATAAAATGATTGCATGTATCTAAAATGATTGTGTATACCATTACCTGACATTCTCGGTCCCGCAGTGTAAATTTAAAATAAACTATTTCAATGTTTAATGAAGATATAAAGAGGCCATGGTCCAAACAGGCGCTCACCTCGTCGTCGATACTAACCCTAACCCGGATAAACTTAACAAAAAATAAAGGATTGTAGAGGAAACCGCGATATCAAAAACAACATACACTAAAAATAGAAAAATCATGGACAAGCACAAATAACAAACCCAGAATTACGAAATTGTGACTAGATAACATGCCTACAAAAATCTAGATTTGTGGTGCTACAATTGCTCGGTAGCGTTAACTTAACTCTAGTACTAAGCCGGACTACACAAAAGGAAAATGTGGAAAAATTAAAACAAGAAAAGATGGAGGTTTAAGTGGACAAGACGGAGATGAGAAGATGTATCAATGGCGGCTGGCGATGGTTGAAGAAGGAAGGAGAGAGAGAAAGTTTTTTTTGTTTTTTTCTGCAAATCAAATAAAATATTTATATATTTTTATGAATAAATATGGACAAAAGGGTCTAAATATTTAATACAATTTCCTATGAATTTAGAATACACCTATGAACTAAATACTAAAACTTAAAGTCCTTGATCTATTTCCACACGGTAAGTTTCATATAACACCAATAACACACAAAATTTGAGGGTAGTCTTAGAACCACATAATTTGGAACTTTTAATCCTTATTTCACCTAAATCTGAAGTTAAATAGGTTAAGTCACCCGATGTCCTATTTCTCGATTTGTATTAATAAACCAAGTCTTAATCGTACACCAATTAATGAACCAAATATCACAACCTGACCAACTTGACCCGTAATATCCTGTAACCCTATCCTTGTAGCCTAAATGCGGATCTATAAGGACCTGTAACCAGAAATTCCCAAATTGAAACCTAATTTCTTTGTTTCTCTAATTCCCATATTTCTTCTTTGATTCTTGTTGTCGTTGATTAAGATTCTTGTGTATAGTAATGAGTAGCCATGATCGTAAAGCCTTCAACAAAACAGGTGAACCAGGCTTACATCAACAATATATTCGCCAATTACAGCTTTCACTAACAAAGATAAAGCCTACCTTAGTTGTGTCATACCTATACTGTTTAATGTTGCGCCTAGACTTCAAAGCATGATCCAGAACTGCATCTTTAAATGCTGCCTTGTTGAAGAACTTTTGTCCTAAGTACATATTACCATCGCTTTTTCTCATATCCTCTGTCATGTTTCTTTGCTGAGTTTCTTCCTCATCACTATCGCTTTATGGGTATATGTTGTGCTCAACTGACAAATCCTCTGTGAAGGTGATAATTGCGTCTTCGATGGCGAATGCTTCTTGCTCGCGATTTTCTTCATCGTCTGAATCTTCTGGTGGACGAGGACGAGGGAGAGAAGTTCGATCTCCATACTCAACGATAGACATCGATGGTGGTTTGATATAGAATCTGCAATCGGATCTTGAAAACCTAGGTTAAGTTTCGAAGAAAGAAGATAAGAGATTTGGGGACTTTTTAGTTTTTTGTTAATTTTGGTTTTACAGAACAAAACGAGTTTAAGATATGTAGTCAGATCTTCAATTGGTTAAATCCAAAAATTTTGGTTCATTATTGAGTTAACATATTGATGGTTTACAGTAAACCATTATTAATAACGGTTCATGTGCAATTTTTTTTACAACTTCGATTTTGGGTGACTTAAGCTATTTAACTTTAAATTTAGGTGAAATAAGGATTAAAAATTTCAAATTATGTGGTTCTAAGACTACCCCCAAAGTTTGTGTGCTATTGATGCTATATGAAATTTACTATATGGAAATAATCGAGGACCCTAAAATTTATTATGATAGTTACTTAATTATCTCTTTTTAAAACACTTGAAAAGAAAAGGATTATTTTAAAATAATAGTAATTGGCAAAACAAAAACAGGAATATTTTGATCGTGGATGATGAAATGACACATAAATTTTGTGTAGTGCTTTGAAAAATGTATCATTGACATAAATGATATTTATTCGTTTCATTTAACTGCACGCATCCGAAAATAAATACATCTCCATATGTAATAAATTATTTCTTTTTTGGGAAGAAAATGTATAAAAAGCAAAAGTTTGTTTTTGAACGATATGGGCTACTCGGAGATGAAACCTAGCAAATATCAAACCGGATTGTGATTATGGTAAATATCAAACTGGTTTGTGGTTATGGTAAATATCAAACCGGTATGACTAAAGTAGTTAAATAATAGGTCGGTACGATATATGGGTTCATGGGCGCGTGAGGAAAGGGAGTAGGGGCAGGACCAAATCAAAATTTGGACGTATGTGATGGAATAGAAAAATAGAAGGGAAAATTACGAGGGCTCGTGGGTGGGTCCGTTACGCCGCTGTATAATTTTATCAACTAGACTACATAGAAGAAGCTATGTAATAATTGCTAAACCATCGCAATGCGAGTCTTGTTATATATATATATATATGATCCATTATTGCAGAACTCACGTTACATGCATTGTATCATATAACAACAAAAATGTGTGTTTTCCATTATTAGTATTGACATCAACTATATCAAGATTCAATTATTTGTTTTTTTCTTTTCTTAATCTCAATATTATTGCATGTTTGATTATCTGGATGAGCACTAATTTTATCATGTAAGTTAAGAGAAATATTTGTTGAATGATTTTTATATAGTGTTTTGAGTTATTTAAGTGTTTATGAGCTTGCTACGAAACAAAAAGTAAAGAAGCAATACATATTAATATATGCATCTAAGATAGTCTGCTTTTGAAGTTTACTAATTTAAGACAAGACCGAGCTATTCTATGTAAATAGGTTGCTGTAATATGATTAGCTGCAGTTCTCTATTAAAGTTCGTCTTAAATTCATGGTCTACAACACTATTCTGATAGGCCATACGAGTTCATCAGTGGAACGCATTGTGCTCATGAATTCAAATTCCATTTTTATGTCGTCTCTGTTATAAATATAAATATATATACTATAGGTATATAGGTCTATAAATAGATATGAGATGGAGCGAACGAGAAGACACACAAAAAAAAATTCATAATAACAAATCACAACTCTCTTTCTCCT